>PVKA01001850.1:11632-103966 GCA_004027165.1 Ctenomys sociabilis | reverse complement strand
TAAAGGTCATTGTTTTAAGCCACTCATCTCTGAGGTGCTGTATTAGCTATAGTTAATTTATGTAACACCCATTTCCATAGTCATTTTTACATAATTAAAATTATTATTATTATTATTATTATTATTATTCTGTATTTAAGACAGGGTCTACAGGGTCTACAGGATTTCACTACATAGATCAGACTCTTAGTGATTCTCCTATTTTCAGCCTGCCAAGAGCTGGGATTCCAGATGTGTGCCCCTGGGCCCAGTCTCAATCACTGGCTCAGCACACTCCATGGGTGGGGCTGACATAGCATGCTGGGAACTGAACCCCCAGTCGCTGCTCTCTGGCTAAGCAGGTTCTTTGGAAAAATTTTAATAAAAATAGATCATACTGCATCTACAATTTCACAACAGGCTTTTTCAAAAACCCTTTTACTAGTTTCTTGTGATACCAAAAGTTTTTCTTGCATTTCATTTTTTAAAAATTTTTGTAGTTATGACCATTTTCTATTACTGCATTTTAGGTGGTTTCTGATATTTAGCTATTATAAGCAACATTATCATAAATGTTCTTATAAATATTTGCAGAAACATCCAGCCTCAGTATCTCCTGAATTCCAATCCATGGAAACAGTGTAAAATAATAAAGGTTTATTATTTTAAGCCACAAACTAATGGGATAATTTTTCTATGCAGCAATAAGTAGCTAACATTGGCCCCTTTGAGACTTTAGCTTTCTTGCTTTATCTTTAAGTAAGAAAATCTCATACAAATGTGTACATCCCAATTCCCCACGAGGAATGCAAAATTATATACTATGAAGATGTGCTAGTAAATAAAATAAAGCAAATAAAATTTTATATAAAACAATGCAGATTTATCACAGATTTGGTTCCCTATAACTCATAAGCCTGGCCTACTCTGCCTTTTTCTTGTCACCCCTTCAGCATTCATAGGAGGAGTTTGGAGAAAAACCCCACATGTATGCTCTTTTCCCTTATTCTTTCACAACCATGCCTTCACTTACCTGTAACCTGATGGTTATCAATATACACCGGAGTCCCAGACCAGTTATTTTCTATGTAGGCACCAGGTTCACACTTAGAAACACTTTCTTCCTACCATCTCTTTTTGTATGTGGGCTGAAGCTTCTGGGGGGGGGTGGCCAAATTAGTATTTGTTGCAGAGTAATAACATTTTCCAAAACCTAGTGTCTTATGAGGACAAATAGCTGTTACCTCAATATTTTTGTGAGTCAAGAGTCTCATAATGTATAATCTGGTGGTTCTAACTGCGAGTTTTTCATGAGATTAAAATCAAGATATTGCCTGGGATTTCAGTATTCTGCAGACTTCCTTGGGGTAGGTTAAATATGGCTGTCTCACCATAGATGACGGTTGGAAGCCTCAGGGTTTTTCTAGCTGCTGGAAGGAGTTCTGTGTTCCTCATTACACAGATCTCACCGCAGAGATGCTTGAGAATCTTCATAAAATTCCAGTTGGTCTTCCTAGGAAAAGTGATACAAGAGAGAAG
The DNA here is from genome assembly GCA_004027165.1 of Ctenomys sociabilis. NCBI lineage: Eukaryota > Metazoa > Chordata > Mammalia > Rodentia > Ctenomyidae > Ctenomys > Ctenomys sociabilis. The sequence continues at coordinate 102,448 of PVKA01001850.1, read as the reverse complement.
GCAAGGCAGAAATGACAATGCCTTTGATAACATACCTTTGGAAGTCACATGTTGACATAGGCATGGTGGGATAAGCCTGTAATCTCAGTACGTGGGGAGGCTGAGTTAGTAGGAAGATTATAAATTTGAGCCCTGTGTGAGCAATTTAGCTACTTAATGAAATTCTGTCTCAAAATAAAATATAAATAAAAAGGCTGAAGATATAGCTCAGTGTGAAGGCTCCTTATTGAATCCCTAATGCTGCATGTGCGCACATGCACACACACACACACACACACACACACACACACACACACACACACATCACATGCCATCACGTTTCTTATTTTCTTTCTTTCTATTTTTACTTTTCTCATTTTCTATCAGCCAAATGGATCAGCACTGAAGTATGGGAAGGCATCAAAAAACTAATTATTGGGATAGGGTAAGGGCCAATGGGGGCTGCCTCCAAGTCTGACTGTCGCACACATTATTCCGATGCCAGTGGCTTTAGAATTGAGACAATGGCCACAGGAACTTTCCTGTAGGGTTTTCAGGTTTATTGCGACAAGGTAAAGTGTTTAGAGCCTGGTCACTTAACAAGATTGGATGAAATGACAAGAGGAAGACAAGACCCAAAGTGCTCCATAGCTGAAACGTAAGTATTTTTGTACATTTAGTTAAATGAACTCCTTGTAGTATGTGTGCATACTTCTTGTACAAACATACAAATACAAAGAGCCTAGGAGCAGTCTTTAGCTTAGCTGTCACTCTCTCTGCCTACTCAGAAATAGGGTTTTCTCATATTGTTCTCTGTGATGGAAGCACTAGTTTTGTTTGAGATCTCTCATATACAGACCATGAGACAAAGACTTTTAGTTCAAGAAGCCCATACAGGAGGTGATACCATGAGAAGCTGGTAGGAGATTGGAGATGCGTATTGTTCAGGGAAAGAGCAGTAAAGGCTAGCAAACAAGCCATCTACTTTTACAGATGATTGATGTGATTCCTCTAGGGAATGTTGGAAACTAGTGTAGAAACCCTTCTGAGTTTTTCTACCTATGGGACAGGTTCTTGGAATATTTATTCACCAATTTAACCAATGATTAGTTGAAGGATGTTGCCAGGAACTGTTAATTCTTTGGCACTTCTTGTTTGCTAGTCAAGCAGGGAGAGCTTATGTGGCAGCTAGAGATATCACTTGGGCTTGCAGTTGCAGGTGTTGGCAGCTAGAAATTGGTGGTTGGGCCTGCAGAAAAGTGTAAAGTGCCAAGGAGACCTGAGATGGGCATGTACAGCATTTTTTTGTGAGCCCCATTAGTATTCAAACCAGGCATCTCCTCTCATGGCCTTCCATTTCCCCTTCCTCAGTGGTTGGGTGAGCCTCAACTTGGCCCTCATCCTCCTGAACCTTCACTGTGTCACAACTGTCTCTCTCCCTCTACACAATGAGCTCATGGAACACACGTGCCAAGTCTTCCATCTCAGTATATCTAGGGTGCTTAGACAAAGACCTAGCCTATGCCGGATGCTCAATAATTCTTAAGTGCATAAACAAATAAATAAAACATTATTTTTATCCTTTGGAATACCATTGGTAATGCTCTGTGTGTTTCAATGTTTAAAAGCTTTATCATAAATTATTAGCATTTCTGCTCTTGCAGGTTTATTTTATGGGAATAATTTTCTGTGGAGGGGTCTTCCAGGTGCAGGAAAATCACTCACATGTTTATAGTGCAGTTGCTGGCATTTTGCAGGCTGATTCACTGCTGAGCATTCCCTGGACTCCAGGAGGAAAGCTGGGAAGGCAAGTGAGAGACTTATGCAGCATCTTTCTGCCCAGAAACCCTCAGGTGAGGCAAGGACTGTGTGAGGAGGGATTGCTTGGTTTCTGCATAGCTGAGAGCTGCCCCAGAGATCCTGTCTAGCTCCTTTTTGGATAGTCATGATTACTCACTGTCATCACTACTTAGCACTCCGGGAAAGATGTTTTGTCTGAGGAGAGAGCAGTAGCAATGATCCAGCTGTTATTATGGATAATAATTGTGTTTGCTGTCTGTGCAGCCTGGGCTTATTCTGGAGCTTTGTCACCAATGCTGTAACTTTAAATATTTTAATTAATGATACTTTGCTGTGCTCATGCTTTGAGGCTCCTTAAGCAAAATGAGCAATTAAAAAAAACACGAGAAGCAAATGAATGAAAATAGAAGGGGTATTAAAAAAATCATTCTGTTTCTGTGACGTTTTGGGGCTTGAAAAATGTATTCAACTGCCTGCTGCAGGCAAGAGAAAATTCTCACTGCTTCTGCCTGTTATCTTTGGCTCCCACAGCCATCCATCTCTTACAGCTGCTGAGTGACATGAATGTACCTAAAGTGACACCAAAAAATGACAGGAAGGGAGAAGGAGGGCACAGCAGAGGCACAAAAGTCCAGTGGACTTGCAGCTTCCTGCTTTTAAAAGTGTTTTTATCATCATGAATCATTCTTGTCTGCAATTAGTGCCATACTTTCCCATTTTTGTGGATAGAAGTGAGAAGATACTTGAGAAGAACTGGTGTCTACCTGTTATTTATTTCATTGTAATGACTGGAAGGGGTTCTGGTAAAGTAACCACAAGCCTCAGAATATTCTGTGAAACAGAACTGTGAAAATGCAGGAAAGGGGCAGGTAGAGTAGGGATATGGTGATTGTACATAGTTTGTCCCCATCCAAATAATGTTGAATCCTGGTCACCAAAGAACCAATGTTAAGAGTTGGTGGCTCCCTTAAAAAATGTACAGGGTCATGCAGGCTTACTCCTTATCAAGGAACTGATGTTTTGTTATGGGACATGAGTTAGCTAGTGTATGAATTTGTTCTCCTTATTTCTCTTCCACACACTCTTGTTTGCCTTTTCTTCTTTTTGCCATGTTGTGACATGGCATAAGACTCTTATGGTCACTGACTTTGGGTTTTCCATCCTCCACAACTGTGAGTAGATATGCACATTTCTGTATAAATTAGCTAGCCTCAAACAACAACAGACTAAAACAGTAGGGTGGTGTTCTGAGACGTTGGTATTGTAATTCATGAAGTAGAAGCTATACAGGGCTAGGAGCAGAATTCCTTCCACATAGCATCACCCCAAGAGCTCTCCAGGTTAGGCCAGATTCCAAACTCAGGAATCCATGACCTATACAACTGTAGCTGGGTGTTTTAAAATATTTGAGTTAGTAGCCAATATTTGCAAATAGAGACATCAAACATAGACACGTGGCTTTAAGTCTCTTTTAAAAGTTCAGGAGACCTGCCAGCCTGGGTCTATGTGATGACTTCAGGCTGGAGCCAGCTAGTGGGGATTCTGTGATATGCCAGAACTGGCTCCTGCAAGCTTGGGAGGGGTTTGTGTGTGTGTCTTCTCATTTTGTCTTCAGCAACTCACCTTGGTAGCTTGAAATCACTGAGATCAGTCACAGTGGGGATATTTATGTGATGAAAACAGACAAATGCTGTGTTTTTCTCTTTCCTCTTGGAGCGCTAGCTGTTAAACACTTGTCCACACTGCACTGGGACTAGTCCTTTGGATGAGAGTGTCAGATGTATATATTCTTCATCTTCCCTGCAGGAGACCAAATTTCTGTGTTGTCCCTGAATTAAGATTCTGGATTTAAGATCTTCTTTTTGTTTCTGGGGCTTCTGTGAAGATAATCTATTAACCCAGGATAAGGTCATTAAGTCAGAGTCTGTTGGGAGAAAGAGAGATAGACTCTGTTCTTGGAGATAAGCTTGGCTTGATCTTTGGGGGTGAGTGGTTTCTGTTAGATGGTGAAGAGACGAGTTCATTCTTGGGAGGTGGGAGATGTGCATGTCTTCTGTGATAGATGCCCAGCCTCTGCCTAGACACAGTGTCTCAGCTGTTTGCCCTTGGAAGTGAACACTGGGCACTGCAGCCTGGGATCCCCAGAAGAATATCCCTTCCTGCAAAAGTCAGGAAAACATGTAGGAAAGTGCATGTTTCTAAATAGGCTTCTCATTCTCTGAGCCTGGATGCAGGGGAGAGATACCCACTGGCAGGCTTGACTTCATGAATTGTCCCCCCAAAATGCTTACATTGAGGGCTGGTACCCAGTACGGTAGAGTTCAAAGATGCAGCCTGCAAAGGTGACTAGACCAAAGCCTACCTAGTAGGCTACCAGGAGGTGAGATCTGGTTGAAGGAAGCAGCCAGGCATGGCCTTGAGGACTGTATCTGGTCCCTAGCTCCTTCTCTGGCTCCTGCTTTCTCTGCTTCCCGGCTGCTGTGCATTGAGCATTTTTTCTTCTTCTCTGCCATTCTACCATGTTATATTTTGCCTTAGGGCCTGATGATCCTAGACTAAAACCTTTTATTTTCCCTTTATGTCAGTCATTTGATAGCAACAGAAAGCAGATCACATGCCTAGTGTGGAGGCGGACTAACTCACATGAAGTAACTCACCACAATATGCTATTTCTTGAATGGGTACAGACATGGCTCATCTATTGCACTAGGTAGATTTCTTGTTATTTTATTAGTCATTGGAACTTGAGTTGAAACTAGAGGCACATTATTGAAGTTTGATAACATATGAATGACTTTGAAAAGGCTTCCATCCCAAGAAAGTTCAGCCTAGCAGGATTCATATAGAAATAAACTCACAGGTCTTACTCCATGCAGAAGATTAGAATGTAAATCTGAAAAACTTGAATCAGGGAAGCAGAATCCTGTACAACTGTTTTTACACAAACTTGATCAAGAGATTTTTGTGGCAAACCCAGAAAAGTGAGCAAGAGTTCTCTGGATGAAAATGATAGGAAGATATAAATCAGTGTCTTCACTAGAAATTTCTTGTTTGAGGTTTGATATCCCCTCAATTTATAACAGGCTGAGTTTCCTTTAATAGCTCTGCATGCAGTTACATAACTGTCTTATGTTATACCCAAGAGAGAGCCATGAAACTATTCTGGAGGTTCATTCAAGTGAACACTTGATAGCCAGGTCTTTCCTGTTATGTGGAGGGACAACATTGGAAACACCGGTACACCTCTTACTTGAGAACTCTTAGGCTAGTTTAGTAGGTGGAGTATCTTTGCCTCAGAGAAAGGAAATGACAACAGAGGCATTAGACAAATTTAGTTGTGAAAATTTGAGACTCTGAGTGCCCTTGGGGAGTGGTGAAGAAAGAGGGAGACAAAGATTGGGCAGTAGGGTTTTTCTCAGATTGGGAGAAGGGAGAGTCAGAGGGGAAGTAAGAGCAATGAGGAGTGGGAATAAGGGTACCAATGACATGACATTTTGACTACTGTTTTTCAATGTGTGTTGGGAGGACAGAAAAGCAGTTAACTGAAGGCAGAAATCCTTAGCCCTATTAAAACTAATGAATTCTTTATGTGGTAAATATTTTGTGAAGTTCCCTTTACTATCTTGGAGTGAAATGAAATTCATGGGTAATATAGCTCTCATAACTGTGACGACCAATTAATGTGTCTACAAAATATCCCATAGTAAATGAAGCCAGCTCTGGTTGACAATTCACTGGATTTTTTTCCTGGATAGAAATCAGGACAGTGCAGACTCCAGACCAGGAAGAGCATGGAAAGGATGAGAAATCTGGAAGAGCATGTACCATTTGAAGTCCTCAGGAACTATATAGAACACAGAGGCATAAGTCATGTGTGTGTATGTGTGTGTGTGTGTGTGTGTGTATGCACATATGTGTACACATCATACTGAGTGTCAAGGCATCACTGTGGAAGTGAATATGGCAGCTATCTGGGAGGTTGAGGATAGAGGACAGAGCCCAAAGAGGCTTATGTTTGAAGTTAAGGATGGTCCAGCAATGATCTCCCAAGTCAGAAGAATGAGCACCTCAGTGGACACCAGCATGGGTGCCCCAGCTGGGTGTTCCCTGCCCAGAGCCTATTTATAGAAATAAAGCCATGCTTCTTTCATACCTGGACTTTGTATCACTACAATCATCTTTGGAAGAGTCTTTCTCTTGACTGAGTCCAGCCTCCTGCCACTTTCCTTCAGAGGAGGTATGACCGCTACTTGTAATCTGTTGCCTGAATTACTGCTGTTTCAAATTCATTTATAATTGTTTGTTTTTGAAAAATAAAGATTTTGATGCAGTCTAAAGATAGTGTGCAGGTTTTTGAAACAGCAAAGCAGAGATCTTAGATGAAGATATGTGGATAGAAAAAGTATCTGAAGTGTTTTTCCCTTTGAGGGACAACAATTATAAAATCTTTTTCCTAGGAGAATGAGGGTCATTATCTGGTTTATATCTGTTTTTTTTTTCTTTCTTTCTTTTTTTTTGGTGGTACCAGGGATCGAACCCAAGACCTTGCGCTTGCCAGGCAACATATTCCACTGAGCCATCTCCCCAAGCCCTCTGGTTTATATCTTGGTTTAATTTTTCAGGTTATACATTTAAGTCTTTTTGGAATTCAGTTTCTCCATCTGTAGAGTGGGTTCAAAGACCAGATGTGGCAATGTTTAGAGTGCTTTGCCATCTGCAGTGCAATGATTGCTTATTATTGTCGCAAAAATCACATCACTAGCAGCTAAGTTTTGTCATTCACTGGCCAGATGGGGATAAATAGATTTCCTCTGGGCTCAGTGGCTTCTGCCTCAGCTAATTACAAATTAAGGGTTCTTTGATTGCTACTTGAAACTGTAAAAAGTTTCTTTGAAACTAATTTAATCACCCTGTGAGTAACTGAGTGATATATTTCATTATACAGAAGAGTGAAATCTAAACTACTAATTGCATATAGACTGTATTTGTGGAAGTTTGATTTTAATAATTAATTGTCATTTGTTCTTAGTTTTCTAGATTAGCATATCTTTTGTAAAGGATTGTTGAGAACAATCCATCCATCTAACCAATAAAATATGGATGTTGAAATGTTTAATTTGTGTAAGTGCTTGGGAAAGTTTCTATGAAACAACTATAAATCAGGTATAGGCATAGACACTCTTTTTTGCTTTTTTTTTTCTGGTACTGGGGATTGAACCCTGGGCCTTGGCACTGAACTGGATCCACAGTCATTTTTAATCCTTTTATTTTGAGATAAGGTTTCACTAATTCATTAAATTTCTCAGGCTGGGCTTGAACTTGTGACCCTTCCGCCTCAGTCTAGAATGCCAAGTATCAACCTCCTGGACTCTTGGTTATTTTCTTTCCCATTTTTGATGATACTTCTTATATTTTCACTAAATATTGCATATTTTATGTATATCACTCATTTTACTGACATTTCCTGGCTGACTTGTTTGAAGGGCTAAAGAACTTATTTATTTGTCTATTACATAGATAATGGTTGGGTGATAGCAAGACTCACTGTCTCCAGAAGCCAGTTAAGTAAACACATCAAGATGGTTCCCATTTTTTTCTACTTATAGACCGTAACAAAATAAAATTAAGAATGTAAGAAAGTCCATAAATATTAAAAGAATGTCTACTCTTGGGGTGGGATGAAGGGAAGACATTCTAAAAGTCAGAAAACACATAACAATGAGAAAACTGGCATATCTGATGAAATAAATATCTAAAACTTTATACCATAAACAAAATCTAAAGATGAATAAAATATTAAGAGAAAATTATCCTGATCCCTATATGAGAGACAAAAGGTCAATATCTCAAGAGTTCTATATGCAGTTATAAAAAGCCCCACAACTAGGACTGAGGAGCTAGCTCAGTAGTCTAAGTGCCTGCCTGGCAAACACAAGGACGCAGGTTTGATCCTTGATGACACGTGCCACTGAAACTGGGTGTGGTGGCGCATACCTGTAATCCTAGTGCTGGGGAGCCTGAGACAGGAGGATCCCTATGAGTCCTAGCTGTATAGTGAGACCCTGTACCAAACAAACAAATAAATAAATAAAGTCATACAGCCATAAAAAAAAAGATGGCAGAAAGGCAACTCACACCTGAGCAAGCAAAAATGGCAAGTAAACATGAAAAGATGTACACCCTTATTAGAAGTCAGGAAACTGCAAATTGAAAAAGATCAAGTGCCATATTTATTCAATGGACTGGTAAAAGATAAAATGATTGAGGACTGACAAAGCTTGACACAGTGTGAGGAAATGAACTTTCGTTTGTTCTTTGTAAGAATGTGAGTAGCTGTCATATTTAGGGAAGTAATTTATAGATACTTTCAAAAACAAAAATGCACATCTTCTTTCATCCAATAATCCCAGTACTTCAGAGAAATAAAGGTACTAATACATAAGGGGAAATATACAAAGGTAGCTATTACAACAGTGCTTGCAAAAATATGAGGAGGAGAAGTTAGGGATTATAAATTTCTTCTCTTCAGGGATAATCGAATAACTCACCATGCATTTTTAATAATATAAAGCCACTGAGTAGTATAAAGCTACTAAAAAATCAAGACTGATTTATATTTATTGACTTGAAAGGATCCACATTAAAGGGAACTGTAAGTGTATTTTGTTGAGGTTTAGAAAAAGTCATGCAGCTGGGTGTGGTGGTGTGTGCTTATAATCCCAGAACTGAGGCAGGAGGATTGCCGTGAGTTCAAGGCCAGCTTGTGCTGCATAGTGAGCTCAAGGCCAGCCTGAACTATATAGTGACATTTATTTTAAAAAGGAAAGAATTATGGAAACTGATTCGTTAAGCTACTGACATTAGTTACTTCAAGGAGGTGGAATGAGTTTGTTGATAAAAAGTTTTAAAGGGGCTAGGGAGATGGCTCAGTAGAATAAGTGCTTCCCTGGCAAGCTCAAGGGCTTGAGTTCAATCCTTGGTTCTGAAAAAAAAGCCAAACAAACCTAAACACAAGACCAAAGAAAACAGTTTTGAAATATATTTCTGTTTTGTTTGAGTTGTTACAAATAATGTCTTATAATTAATAGATGTATTAAGGTAGAAGAATATTAGAAAAAACAAAGGTACACAGAAAGAACAAAAGAAAGAAAGGTAATGCTTTAAAATTTTAGACTTTTGGGTACAGAAGAAAAAGATTTTCTTAGCCACAGGAAAGAGTGGTCATATGCCAAAAGCAATTGGAGCTAACAGAGATAGCATTGTGGAGCTTTGGGTCTTTAACCTGATGCTGCTATTCTTATGAATTACAGAAATACACTATTTTGGGTTCATATTCTGTGCTATAGTAATGAAGCTCTTTCTAGAGTCTTTTCCATGGAAGATTTTCTGACCTTACTTTAAGGTGTTAATGATTTTGCTTATTGAATGATTACTTGGGATATTTGTGATTTAAAAAGAGAAAATAATAAAAGTTGAATAAGATTAGGAAAAAATATTGTGACTCTCAGTAGTTTGAAGGTTGCTGTAGTTCACCTTCAAATACAGAAAGTAATGAAAGATTTATTTAACCACATGCCTCTTAAAGTCAAAGAAGTTGAGATGCTCTCTCTCTCATCTCTGCTCTCTTTTATCACCTGGTCCTCTTATTTATTTCTCTCTTCTCCTGAGCCAAAGTTTGAGATGCTGTGAGAAATCTTTAGTCAGTTCCTAATATTTGAAATCACTTTCAACAATACCATCCATCTCCTCCCACTGCAAGAGGCATTATCTCCACACCCTTGGAGATGAGCCGCCTCTTCCCTCTTTTATCATTCTGAGCTGCACGGGGTTGGTTACAAACCCCTGATAACATTCTTGTTGGTTTCTCATGAGTGAAATAGCAGATAACCATTTTCCCAGTGTTGGTGATGGAATCATCCAGCACCCAGATAACCAGGAGAGGAGGCATCTCCTCTCATTGCATGCTGTGATTAAGATCTTGCTGGAAAAGATACAAGTGAGATTGCATTTATAAAATAATATCCATGTCCATATCATTTTACACAGCTCAGATAGCAGCTAGCATCCTTTGTTGGGGCCCTCTTTCTGTACCAATCTGCGTGGGCTTCCAAACATGTATGCCACCACCTGCCCTACTGGTGAGATAAGACTAAAAGTATTAGACGGCATATTAAATTGTGCAGCCTTTTTCCTATTACTCATACAAATGAGATAACAGCTGCAGGATAGTCTGTCTCGTTCTTGGCAGAGCTCCCGATCATTGTGCTGCTGAAGCAAGGCTGGCCTCACATGGCATCGATGTCGGCGCTCTTCTGTGGGTGCCGCTCAGCAGCGCCAGGAGGCTGCCCTCCCCTACAGCCCCTTGCAGACTTCTCAGCTTGAATTAATGAGGAACAAAGCTTTGCTTCCCAATCAGATATAAGCTTCATGTGAAGTTATCTAAAGGAGATGATCTACAGTGCTTTTTCCAAATCGCAGCTAGAGTCCCACTTTTTAAGGATTTTTGTTACATCTACGCATCACTAACGATGTTATTTAATGTTTTCCTTAAGATTTGTTTCAATTTTACCTAACAATGGTGGACAAATCACAAGTCTGTCATGTAGCTTTACTACATCTGATGTTAAACTTGGTCCTAAAGTTAATATATGACTTTTAACATTATTTTCTGTACACCACCTCAAATCATTTTGACTGGCACTCATACATTTTTATTTGAAAAACACTCTTCATGTACTTCCTGCTAATGTGTACTCTGCTTGTAGTGTATATCATCTCTGAGCAGCTGCCTTGGGTGAGAGATTCCAGGCCTGAGAAAGAGGGAAGACAGTGCATGGATATAACAGGACTCAGCACGGAGACCCTGGATGGGAGGAAGGGGCACCATTTTTTCCTGGACAGACAAGATGGACATCTTGTCACCTTTCTGTGTGGATCTGGATCTGGAGTGTGACCACCCCCTTGGTGAGGCCCTGAGCCACAGCCTACTTTCAGGCATCTCCAGCTGTGCTAAGCTTTTCCCACCCATCCTTCAAGCCACACTTGATCTGAGGTCTAAGCAGCACCATGAAGAGGAGGTGGAGATAGTGCAACCCGCTAAGTGCTAAGCTTGACAGAGTTAAACTTTCCATCTAGTCTATTTTGCCTATCCAAGAGAAGCAATTTGATTATGAAGGCATTTAAAATGCACAAACAAAATAGGAAGAAAGTGACACAAACAGCCAAGTGGAATGCAAAATGTGGGCTGGAAAATCCTACTTTACAGGTAGCAGAGGCACCTGGTACCTTTGAGAAGCATGTACTCCCAGTTTCTTTAGGTGCTTAGAACTCCAGGCTTCTGAGAGTTCTTACTGTGATAGCAATAAATGTTTCTCTTCAAGTCCTGATAATCACACTGAACAAAGTCTACAAACCCTTTGTGATGGCCAGGACTGCTCAGGCCAGTTCCAGAGGATTCTACCATCTTCACATCAGACTAATTGTTTCAGACTTGGTCCTAAAGGCCTTAGACATGTGCCCTCTTCTCCAGGACATGGAACTGTACAAGAATTATGGGTGGTTGATAGGCAGAAGGACAAGAAGGAGTTAATCTCCAATCAACCATGATTTAGTGTGAGTCTGCAAAGCACACTGGCTGAGACTGTAGGAACTCCGCAGGGAGCAGTGAATCAAGCCTCAGTGTCCAGGTGTGTGGATGGCCTGACTGATGACCAGAGACTGAACTAAGTGTTTGGAAACAGTTCATGTGTGTAAGACTGATGCCTATAAGGAACAATCAATCATGGTTTCATCCTTTAATCCACATCTGATGCTAATAACGATATAGCAAAAATTAGTGGAGTATTTTTGTACTCTGAGTAGACAGAGATCTCTGTGGATGGAGGCCAGGCCAAAGGCATCCATAGCTTTTTTGTAGGTAGTGTTTCCCCTGCCATTAGTACCAAGCAGATCATGGCCCCCATGTTGGCTTTTGCCCTCATCCTATACACACGTGAGACTCGGTCTCTGCAGTGCTACTGACTGCTGTATTTCCCACAGATTCACTGCCTGGGCCTGTGCATGTGGCCTCCTTCCTGCCTGACCTTGTTATAGTCCTTTAAGGGCCCATTTCTTTGCTGGTTCCTTTTCTACCTTCATTAGTAAATAAAGGAAGAAGAATTATTCTAAGAGCTTACAAAACTTTATATATTTTTTCTGTTTTGCAAAGTAATATATTGTTCTTTTCTGATTTCTTTCTTTTGTCTTTTGAGACAGGCTCTCTCTATGCAGCTCAGGCTGGCCTTGAGCTCACCTCATAACCCAAGCTGGTCCTCCTGCCTCAGCCTCCCAAGTGCTGGAATTACAGGCAATGCCACTATCCCTGGCTTTTTTTTTCTGATTTCTTAAACTCAAATTGCTTCTATTTCTCTGCCACATTACAAAATGAAACAATAACAACAACAAAACAAATAAAAAATTAGGAGGATACAGGAACAAATTTCTGCTCTTTAGCAGGATTGAATATTTTCCTTTTTTTCAAAACCAATTAGTAGGACAGTTTCAATAATTAATGCGTGAATATTTTCCTAATTAAAAAAAGTTTGAACATTTATGTGTAATGAATCTCATTATAAAGATAATAAGATATTATAGAAAAGTTGTCAAACAAAGGAAAATAGTGTATAGTACTAACAACAAAATTGTTAGCATATTGGTATATTTCTTGGTAGTCTTTCTGATATGCTCCCACTTTCAGTATCTAGTTGTATTTTCACTGTATAGGGGTTCAGCCCATTAGCTCACTTGTTTAAGTGCCTGCTTAAGAAAAGCAATCAGGCTCAGGATGCTGTGGTTTGATCCCAGATCCTCATCCCTTACCAGACCTACCCTTAAGGCATCGTGAGCTAGCCAAAAAAATCCATCACTCTATACACAACATTTTATCCTGGTTTTTAAGTTAACATTCAGCCCCATCTTTTTTTGTGTGGCTATGTATCCTTCATAAACATAGTTTTACATGAGTGCATGTTTCCTTGAATCATTTACATCACTGGTTCTTGATTGTTCTGATGTTTAAATTTCCTGCAATTACAAATGTCACTATATCATTAAAATATAATTACATTTTATCCTCATCCCACTTTGCATAATTTTATTAGTTTCTATTTCTAGAAGTCAGATTACCAAAGTCCATGTTCAGGTTCTTGGTCCATAGCTGGATGTTAGTTTCTGAAAGCACTGGTCTGTGCTTTTGCCTCCTCCTGCAAAGGCACACACTCAAACCCCTCAAGGGAAGAAAGAGCCTTCTGTTATAGGTCTTTTACCACATGCACCCATTATAAAATCAGAAAGGTATCTCTATTGTTAAAGGTCCTGAGTTACAGCAGATGTGTTTTGGAGAGAGGGACCTCAGTTCTTCACCCCAGCTAGCTTTAATAAATGTTGAAGGGCCTGGAAGATGGCTCAGTGGAATAAGCACTTCCCTGGCAAGGTCAAGGACCTGAGCTCAATCCCTGGTTCTGCAAAAAAAATGTTGAGGGCAGGAGACTAATAGCGAAAGGGACTGTGAGCCAACTAGGGTCCTATGAGGGGGATTTGAGATGGGATGCCCATAACAGGTGATGTCTGATTACTATAATATATCAAATGATAACTTACTGAATACTTACATGTTTTAGCAACTGTGACAGGTATGATGGTATATACTGAGGAACATATCACTCTCAAACAGCTTACAGCTTTCTGTGGAAATAAAAGGCCAGCAAGTAATTGTTATAAAGGCAGAAAGAGAGACATAAAGGAACCAATATTGTTGTAGTAAGTCAGCAATCCAGGGCCCTCACAGAAGAATCTTTATCACACTATGTTTTTGAGCTTCATATGCTGACCGAAGAGGACAGCACAGCGTTAGTTGTGGCAGCCCCACTGAAATGAGCTTAATTATAGGTACAGGAAAAGGTAAGATTCTGTGTGTAGGATTTCTTCTTTTTTTCTAGAGGCACATAGTTGTTCTGAGGTTGATCCAGGGCCTTTTCACTAAGCTACATCCCAAGGCTTTTCAATTTTTAAAATTTTGATACAGGATTTTTCTAAGCTGCCCAAGTTGGGTTTAACAATTTTCCTGCTTCATATTTTTAGAGTGCTGGGATTACAGGCATGCATCATCATGGTCAGCTTTTATGTAGGAATTTGAATAAAACATTTTTCTACTCATTGACACTTCCCAACCAGGTGTTCATGTGTGCTAAAGGGGGAGAGGACACAAGACATAAACTTAGCCAGTATGTATGCTTCTTTACTTTTTGCTTTAGGTTATTTATCTCTTCTTGAATGATTAGTATGGTCAACAATGGACTCATAAATGACCATGCCATAAAAATGATAGAAAAATTATTGTCTAATGATGTCATAGCTATTTAAATATTATAGTTCAATACATCTTTGATGAATTTGTGGTGATGTTGGATTGAATGAACTGCACCATCAATTATATTTAGTTATTGTATATACAATTATATATAATAAATAATATACTAGATGATGATTAATAAGTGACTTATTGGTTTATATATTTACTATAGCATATTTTGAATCTTTATTTTAGTGGGTAACTCCTCATAAAAAGACTGTAAAACAGTCTACCATGTTGGTCTAATGACAGCCTCATACATCTCGCATTTATTGTACCTCTTGCTTGTATCAAGAAGTCACCTTTAATGACTTACCCAGACCGCCTAGGTTTGTGTCAGCAGAACGAAAGAATCTCACAATGATGCTTTTCTCAAAAATATACCCACTGTCATTCAATATAAGATTGTATTAAAATAGGAAGTAACCTTCATCACTTTAAAAGATTCAGTAATGTGACAGATGGTCCATCCTCCTTCTATGGCTGCATGTATCTCCCCAAATAATGTTTTAGAAATGTAATTCCCAATGTCAGAGTGCTGGGAGGTGGACCTAATGGGAGGTGTTTATGTTATGAAGGCTTCATGTTCATCAATGGGTTAATATTGACTCTGAAAGGGCCAAAGACCATGAGTCTGATTTCCTTTCCCATCCACCTTGGGGTGCCGCAGCAAGAACGTCCTCACTGGACTCCAGTCACTCAGTGTTGGACTTGTTTGTCCCTAGGGCCATGAGCAACGACACTTCTGTTTAGTGTGATTGACTTAGTCTCTGACATTCTGTCACAGTGTAGGTTAAGACACCTTTTTAACTTCATGTACTTACAAATGTTAGATAAAAAATAAGAATTTTGGTGTAATTGCACTACTGAAATTGCAAAAAAGAGAAGAAAAGAAAGCCTAAGGTGTAAGGGGGAAAATGGCAATGAAAGCTACTGTGAGGGATGGATAAAGGAGACCTGATGCCAAGGGGACTCCTGGGGGCTTGGGTTCCACACCAAATTTGGGGTAAACCACTAATGTTCATCTGAAGATTAGTTATGTATCTTCCAGACTACAGGTGATAGAAGGAGGAAGAACTCTGCATAATGCTTAGAAACTCAAAGAGTTGCCCTCATCATAAAAAGCAGACTGGAAAAAAGCAGTCATTGGCCAAGTTTACCATTTGCCCTGAGCTTTAGTTAGAAGGGGAAAATCATTTGAAACACTGAATCCCCAGGCCTGAGCTATGTAGAGACATGTGATCCAATTTTATGTTACCTGTCTGGCATGAGATATCCAAGCTGAGAATTTATCATCACCTGGTCAAGGACCACTGAAACCCTACAGGCTCCCATGCAAGCAAATATAAAACTTTTCAGCAGGAATCCTTTCACAAACCAGGGCACATAGATTTCCATGAACCTAACATCTCTGATGAAGAGAGGCTTACAATAAAAACCAGACAAACTTCATAAATCAAAGCACCACACATCAGGCCCAGAAGACACTATAAACAGGAATTCCTATCAACTACCTGCACAAATGTAAAATGGTGAAGCTACACTAGAGAGCAATGTAGCAATACCTAGTACAACTGAAAATGGACAAACACTACAGCCAGCAAACTAATACATACATATATGCTCTAAAATTCTCTCACCTGCATATAAGGATATGATCAAAGATATTCACTGCCACATTGGTGGTAAAATAAATGATAACAGCAATAAAGTCAGAAAGGAATGGATACGTTTGATTTATTCATATACTAGAACACTCAGATCACTAAGATGAATGAGCATATCCAAATGTATAAATCTTAGAAACATGATGTTGAGTGAGAAAGCCAAGTTTCTGAAGTGTAAGTATAGAATATTGTTTATGTAAATTTAAAAACACAAATCAATATTACATGTTATTTATGAGCATATGCAATGGTAATAAACATAGAAAAATATATCAATCTAAGAAAAGTGACCTCCTTTAGTGGGGGACAGTAGATAAAGGATTTAATTCAAACCCAGGTCTGAAATCTAAATGGTACAATTATAAAAGTGTATCATATGGCCTCCCTATAAACCAATACATTTTACTTTTTACTATAAAAAGAAGATATTTCCATTCATAATTTTTCTACAGAATTTTAAACATTAAACAATGGATAAGTTTGGTTGAAATCCCATTAATACATCAGTATTATCCCATCCTTTCTCCCTAAGGTCTCAGTGATATGTTGCCTCTTCAAAGGCATTCTATGAATGTGCTTTGTCCCCCACCAAAACTTGTGTGAATACTTGAGTCTGGGTGGGTGGTGCCAGCTGGTGGGGCTTTTAAGAGGGATTAATGCTTTTCTCATGAAAATGAGTTTCAATTCTCCTTGGCCTGAGTTAGTTATCCAATATGTGGATTTGAGGCTGTCTTTTGCATGTACCTACTCACCCTTCTGCTGCCATGAATTGAATGGATATTATTAATGCATGATGACAGCTGCAGTGCAGGCTCTTGCTTGTGACGAGCTAAGAATTGCCAGATGTACATCTGGTAGCAAGTGGCAAACAGCTACATTTATTGACCATCATAGGGAGTTGTGCTCAAGGCAAGATGGACAGAAAAATGATACTGGAGTGTCAAGAAAGTAAAAGCACTTCACACAGGTTATAGCATACAGAACCAGAAACAGCAGCTCCTTGATAAATCAGGGTTTTGCAAATTAAAGAATATACAACTGAGTTCAGGTGCCTTCCACTGAATCGCTAGGTGTGATTGACAGGTGTGATTCAGGGTGCTGAATCATGCCAGGCTCTCAACATGCATGCTTATGCCAGAATTCACTCTTAGTTGTATTAAGGAGATGTAGTTTATACATTTATAAATCCATAAAGAAGTTCGAGTAGGGTAAAGATCACTGAGAGTCAACCTGCATGTGCTCTTGCCTAGAGCATTTGAGATCTCCTGGATTTTTTCTATTTTATTTTGTACCTCTTAGTGTTGCAGGCAGCTGAGTTAGCTAAAAATATTATAGGCACACAGGGCCAGGCTCTAGAAGGAGGTAACCCAGAAGACAAAGACAACTATTGGAGGGACAGATGCTCCTGCTGTGAACCAGACTTAAAGGCCAAACAAATGTTAAAAGCATAGCACCTAGGATTGATATTCTAAATAGGTATCTAGGATCCCCTGAAAAGACCCAGGTGAGTCACTAGCCCAACCCCCAAGCGGAAGAGACCTTGTCCCTATTCATGCCCACTTACTACATGACTCTTCCGCATTTGGTTCAGGCCTCATTAACTTTACCTGAACAATGGTGCTTGTAATCCCATTGGTTGACCATAGTTTTGTCCCACCCCACATCCACCTAAGTGGGACCCCTTCTTCTCTACCTTATTCCCACATGGTTTTGCCCTATAAAAGTTCTTAAAAGAGACAGATTCCTAGGCAACCCTCTCAAGTCCTCCTTCTGTCCCTCTCTGGCAGAAGCTTTTCTTTCCAAAAAAATTTTATCCTCAACCTCCATTTGTTCCTTAAATTCATTCTTTGGTTTTAGAGAACACGAACTCATCCAGGTCAGGTTGGGAGTTTTACTTCCCTGTATCATTAGGACTATGGAAAGAGAAATGGCTACAGGGTGCAATTTAGAATTAAATAGATGGAAGAGAGTGACTTCCTCAACTTCACTGTTTGTAGTAGTATGATTATGAGACCCTCCGCAGATGCGGTGGCCTGACCTTGGACCTCCTGGCCTCCAGAACTGTGAGCTAAGCAAACCTATTTTCTTTTCAAGTTACCAGTCTCAGGTATCCTGTACAGCAACAGCAAATACACTAAGACAAAAACCATGATTTTATAACACACATAATCATTCTTGACATACCAGGAAGAAAATGCTAGAGACAAAATAGTAAGAAACTTCTGTTCGGAAAAAAAAAAAAAAAAGGGAATAAGAAAGAGAACTCTGTCAGCACCAGTGAAAATTCATGTACCATACTCTTCTGGTTATAAGAAGTTTCCCACTGGGCTAAGATGGGTGGCCTTGTTCAGTCCTGATTGAGAGCAGTTCTCTTTCCTACTGCTTTCCCCAGCCACATGTGAGCTGGGGAGTAGTGTGTATTTGCTCTCTAGAAGCTGTACTTCCTGTTCTAGTTTTACAAGGCCTGTGTTTGACCCTTTTCCAACTTGCGTATTTTCCTCATTTACTTCCTGCTGTAGAGTATCCTAGGGCATTGGGGCTGGTCTTAGAGACTGAGAAAATTCAGGCCTTTATTGTGAGGACTTGCATTTGAATCAATGAGCCATTTAGCTTTCTGGAAACTTCAAGGGATATTAATCAAAGCTGTAGGGCTTAGGGAGCCATGGTCCACAAAATTTGACCCTGTTTTTACAGTATCTGTCTCATAGAAACAAGCTCAAGCGCCCTGGTCATA
Source organism: Ctenomys sociabilis (assembly GCA_004027165.1). Classification (NCBI taxonomy): domain Eukaryota; kingdom Metazoa; phylum Chordata; class Mammalia; order Rodentia; family Ctenomyidae; genus Ctenomys; species Ctenomys sociabilis. The sequence goes on along the minus strand of PVKA01001850.1, from coordinate 83,880 downwards.
CCTTTAGCCTTGGGCTTAACTGCTTCCACCTTGTCCTCTCAGTCTATGGATTGAGGCAATGCTAATACACCCAGGCCTCTTTACTATGGGAATAATTATGTTATTTGAGCAGCAAGTGAACTGTAGAAAGTGTGAGAAGAGGCCTGTTTCATTAAGCTACTGTTCATTTCTTGTTCTTTCTAGGTCCCAGTTTTAATTACCACTGTACTTCTAACCTAGCTATCTTTACTTACATCAACTTAAGTTTTGGGTAGATAATATTTGATTCCTGGCCATCTTATGTTCCTGGCCACTGTCTCTCAGAAAGTCTCTATTTCCTTACCTGTCTGTTTTAGTTTTGCAAACCCATACTGAAATATCAACTCATTCTATCACAATGTATTTTTCTATAAGCTGTGAACCCAGTATAAAGTGACAACTTTAGCTTCTTTCTTAACCCATATAAAGGGTGTCCAGGTCTGGTGTGTAGCTCAGTGGTAGAGTGTATCTTAGCATGCACAAACACATGTGTTGGTAAAAATGAGGGTTACCAACTTCAATAAGGGGAGGAAGAATCCTTACTGTACATTAGTTCACATAAATTTAACTACTTCCATGTCACTCATAAAATCCTATTCCTACTACTGATTTGCCTGCCAGCTGGGTCACATTTGGTTCTAAGAAAAGGAAAACAATTCCAACTAGTATTTGAAAAGGGTCAGAGAGGGTATAGGGTCTTGTATGTAGTAATTACAAGGGATGCAGGTAGCCTTGGCTGAGGCTGGTTCTGGAAGTTCAAATAGCTTATCTCAGCAGCTTGAATCTTCCTCTCTCTTGGCTTACTTTTTCTGCAGTACTAGCTTTGCTCTCAGGCAGATTCCTCTGATGGTAGGAAGGTGGGAAGCTAGTTTGCAGCTTCTGTTGCTCTTTTGGCTTGCATCTCAGCACACATAGAATGCCCCTTTCTATTATTTCCATTGCAAGACCTAGGAAAGCTCCTACTGGCCCAGCCTGGCAATGGGCCCATTCCTGAATGAACCATTGGGGCCACATACTGGAGTATTTTCAACGGTTCAGGGTCATGAATATGAATATATATATATATATATATATATATATATATATATATATATATATATATCAATATATCACCTTCTGTATTATTTAAATCTTTAGATTACCTAATACAATATGGAAATAGTTGTTATACTATATTGTTTAGGGAATAATGATAATTATAAAGTCTGTACATGTTTAGTATAGATGCATTTTATGTGTGTGAATGAATATTTTTGATATACATTTGGAACCTGCAGATTCAGAGAGCTGTGTTTTCATCTATCAAGGTGCTGCTAGGCAGAGTATGCTTACTAAGTGGATAGAGAAACTATTGGAAAATTAAGTGCAACACTATAACTAAAGTGTGTAGGTTGGTGAGACAGCATGCCTGCCTCTCCTTACATATGCATTTGCTCCCCTCTTCATCATGTGTACTTGGACATGGTCTCTATCCCAGTGGTCCCAGACTTTTATATGCTTGAACATCACTTGTAGGGCTTTCTAAAACACAGATATGATGCTCACTGTTACCACAAAGTTTCTGATTCATGAGGGGATCTAAATTATGCTCATGCTGAGGGTCTGGGATCTGGTTCTATATCCTGAGAACTTGGACCAATAAATATCAACTTCAGGTGCTATCAGATGCAGTAGGGAAGCTCTTAAAAGTACTGATACCTGGGTGCTTTACCTTGCCAGTATGACTAATTGGTCTAGGTTGACATTTAGGCAGCAGTATCTTTTTTTAAAAATATATATTTAGTGCATGGTCTCACTACATAGATTGGACTCGTAGTCATCCTCCTGTTTTCAGCCTCCTGAGCACTGGGATTATAGGTATATGCCACCATGTTCAGTCTCAGTTGCCAGCTCAGTGTACCCTGTGGGTGAGGCTAGCACAGCAAGCTGGGGATGAAACCTCTGAACAGATGCTTTAATCTGCTAAGCAGCAGTATCCTTCTTTTATTTATTTATTTTTTCTCGGACCCAGGGATTGAACTCAGGCCCTTGCGCTTGCCAGGGAGTGCTTATTCCACTAAGCATCTCCCCTGCCCCTAAGCCTCAGTATCTCAAGGCCCCTTCCACCAAGGACAAGCCAAGTGTGCAAGTCATGGCCTTATCCCCAGACTTACATAATCCAACTCAGGGTACTGTCACCTGCCCATGGTCAGATAGCCACCCTATAACAACTATATCCAATGTGAAATAGCTGACTTTAGTTAGTATGGTCTTATATTTCTAAATTCATTATGTAGATATTTTACCCCACTCAAATCACATAGCAAATTGAGATTTTTCACAGGTATATTATTTTTCTGAGACCAGTGAATGCTTACAAGTCTTCTGGACAGTCCTTTTGATTTTATTCACACTCTCTGTATGTATAATCATTTCACAAGCAGTGAACTTTTCTTCAGTTGTATTGTATAGCTTATCACATAATCAAAGGATTATCTCAGTGGGTGATAAGGGTGAGGAGGGAAAGCTCCTTTCCACTTAGAAAAAACAACCAGTTTCTTTTCAGTTACAAAACACTCCTAACACCCCAAATCTATAGTCCTGGGCTCATTAAAACCAAGTTGCAATTAGAATCATATTTGTCTGCTTCTTTCCCTCTTGATGCCTGTGCCTGGTGTTGTTTATTCCATGTGAACTTTAATACGTGTTTGATGTATGTGTTAATGATTTGATTACAATGGCATAATTATATAATTGGGATATATTGTGCACACTGGTGGGAAGGAGTCTGGAAGGTGCTGGATGAATGATGTTATGTAAATAGAATAATAATGATGGTGAGATTGAGAATGAGGCTAATGAGAAAATGATTAGAAAAACTTGGAGGAAATGAACACTTGTGGAAATCAGATGGTAGCATTGGGACGTTACACCAATTTTGTCATAGAGGCACATTATTGTGGATGTATAATATCTATATTTAGTCTTTAGAGTATTTCTATTGATGAACTATTAATACTAATTTTGAGTTTTATTATATTAAACAATGAGTATTTAACAGAAAAGAATCTCCTGAGTTTTTAATATTTAATACATATTGAGTCCTTACAAAAAAAAAAATCAAGATTTTCAACATAGTTTTTTGGTGTATAAAGTTTCAAAATAACATAAATTCCTATAATAACTACCTTAAAAATACCAATAGAACTATAAAAGTTGGTCTGTAGTTCAATTATCACACCCAAGGCAATCTTCATACATGACATCAGTACATTTCTTACATGTGTTTTGTTCTTCTGGCCCCTTTCTAGGACTTTCTTGGCATTTTGCCTGTCTTGCTTTTTGTGAGGTGGTTCCTACTATATTATACAATAGTTAAAAGGAGCATAAAATTTCAGTAAAATAAATTGTGAATTTCTTAATATGCATTGTGTGTTCAGAATAAACATTTTAATATTAGCTGAGTACTTGCTCACAAAAGCTAAAATATAAAATCAGAAATAAATTCCTATATGGACTAATGAAAATACCAATAAAACTCTAGAAAAAATAATATTGCATTCAATTATCACACCCAAAGCACTCTTCACATTTGACAATTGAATGTTCCATGCACACATCTTGCTTATGTTGTCAGACAACGTGCTTAGCTTTCCTTTCCTATGTAGCAGGACATTCTTGTCACCTCTCTTGTCTTCCTACTATTTTGTACATCTTGCACTCAGCAGGAAAACAAATTATCAATAAAATAAAATACCAAATACTCAATGAGTACTTAAAAAATACATACCAACATTTCTATCAGATGTTTACTTCCTTACAAAACAGAATATCAGAAATAAAAAACCTACATGAACTGCATTATAAATACAAACAAAAACCTATCACAGGGATAACTTTGCTTCAACAGTTACACCCAAAGCAATCTTCATACACGATAACTACATACTCTATATACAAGTATTGTTCACACTGATGGCGTGCATGTTTTATTTTTCTGCCCTTTCCTAGGGCACAGTTGACATAATTTTGGTTTTCCTTTAGTTACAGTTGGCCTTTGTGATGTTATGCCTGCCAGTTCACCTGTTAACTCATAAGTATTTTCCATACTTTTTTTTTGCATAGTGCACTGGGAATGAATATTTTGCTTTTCTTTTGCTGCAAATGATCTCTTATGAGTTATAGTCTCAATCTTCTAAGCAAAGTTCTTCATGATATTTTGTACTTCTTATTTTCTCTATTAACTATCAAACTATTGATACCACACATGTTTAGGATCAAGGAAAACACAACCAACTCTTGGCCAACACTTTGTGTTCCAAGTGACATCAGTTGCTTCATAACTCATCAACAACATCTATTCCACCTTTGTTTTTTTGAAGAAAATTACTTTTTCAGGCTTCCATTTTGTTGAGCTTTCCTTATCAATATTTTGATCATGGTACAATGCTGACATCACCAGTACCACTTCATTATTTTTTACCATATATGAGACCAATGTTGTATCTTTCTGAAGTCCAAAGATTGTACTATACAATTGTCTGTTTTGAAATGGCAAAATTTCATTGAGAATTTAAGTTTTGTTCCTATATACAGTTCCTACACTGTTCTGGTGCTTTATTAGCAAATGTAACATCAATTATAAACTGATAAAAAAACTGTGGAATGTCACATTCTGATTAGTTTGGGAGATCAGAGCAACAAGTCTGTTTAAAACATCATTTGGTTTCTTGATATGCAAATAAGGACCTGATGGTTGAGTTTCAGGATAAATTTCTAAAGTGAAACCAAAAAACAATCTCTGCACCTATAAGGTCAAAAATTTTTATGGCATATTTTTTCCATAGTTTTATTGAAAAACCATTAGCAGTGAGGCACTTTCAAATCAAATTAGTAGGAAAGATTCAATAATTAATACATTGAATATTGTTTGCTTAGGGGTTACTTGTATAAGATGCAGACATGATATTCTATTTACAAACATTATTAGAGCAGATCCCTCTATTCATTCAGTTAACAGAATGTAGCTATATATCAATCTTAACTATTTTGAATATACAGATACAAAATGGTCATTCATTTGTATCCACTTTTTTTGGTTAGTTTTATCATTTAAATATTATAGGTGTGTGAATTCAGCAAAATATTCTGAAATAGTCCAGTAGTCCATAACAGTATTGGGTTTTCCATACGTTTGGCAATGTCAGAAGTTGTTGACTTGAGTCTTAGTCAACTAGACTAAAGCTTAGCATAATTAAATGGCTTTACTTCTTATACTTCCTTTTTATACTTTTCTGCTGGATGGTTAAGATCAAGATAAAGCAACACCTATGTAACATGAATTGTAGCTTTTGTATCTGATTAAGGTCAGGCAAATCCCCTCAGGATTTATCCTTTGTTTGTATCAGCCATGTGGATGAGTCATGGCCATTGTTTGACCAATTTGTTCTCTGTGAAAGAGTGAGAGGATGTTTTCTCTCCTTAGGCACACTGTACATCATCGATCACTTTCCTCTTTGGCCCCATAATCTCCTTGATCAGAAAATTTGGGACACAACTGAGTTGCTTGATGTTATAGTACAGGTTATCATATGTTCTGAGTCTTAATTGACCTTGAAAAGATAGGGCCAAAATGTTGGCTTCCCTTGTGGCCCTCCTTTTTCTCTAATTTTTGGTTTGCAAAGTTAGGTTGTTAACACTCTAGAAGAGAAACTTATTGTTATTACCATACAACCTAGGCTGTTGAGCTTAACCTCACTATCTGTCTGAATATCAAACATCTTGGGCTTAACATGGAACAGGCATTTTTCATCAAGTATTGATAGGTTAAACTTTAAGTTACTACAAAATATAATGTAAAAAAAATAAAAAAATATATATTTTGAAAATAGGAATAAACAATAATATATGTTTATACATGAGTTTAGAAACCTAACCATATACAGCATTGTAGCAGGACAGTCCCACAACACTCCTTTTCCTGTCTTCTGCCTTCATTCACCACCCCCTTCCTTTTTAAACAAGCATTTACCTGAGAGACAGCACAGTAGAAACCAGTGTGTCATGACAAGCAGCATGTATTCAGAAGACCAGAATGACAGGCACTCCAAGTGTAAACCTACTGTTACAAATTGCCATCTTCAATGCAGTTGCTCAGTTCACAGGTATCAGCATATATAGTTAGTCAGGGTGAGAATCCCTCTAACTGCTACATTCGAAAATCTACTGAAGATTCTCAGGATTATTGCCTTTCTGATCTTGTACATATAAGTGTATGGCTTTGCTTCTGTCATGTTTCCTAGCTCTTTTCCTTGCTGTCTCTTCATTGTCTAGTCTTCAAGTTCTTGCTTTCCTTTTAATTGTGTTATACTTTTCTATGTGTAATTCTTCTTTTGAGTTCTCATACTAGGGAGACTATATGATATTTACATATGTGCATCTGTTTTTTTTCCACTTATGAGTACATGTTCAAGTGGCATCCATTTAAATATAAAGGCTTCGAGTTTACATTCTTTATAGCCAAGTAATACTCTATTGTATAAAAATACTACATCTTTTTCATCTATTCCTCAGGTTACGGGCATGTTGGTTGTTTCCGAGATTTGGCTATCACAAATTGTGTTGCTATAAACATAGGTACACATATATCACTATGATATGATGTTTTCAGATCCTCTTGAAAATTCCCCATAGGGGAATAGCTGGTTTGAATGGGATTTCCAATCCTAGTTTTTTTTTAAAGAGTCTCCACACTGATTTCTATAATGGTTGTACCACTGTACACTCCCACTAACAGTGGAAAGAGTACCTTTTCTCTACAGCCTTTCCAACATTTGTTGTTGGTTGATTTCTTTATGATAGCCGTTCTTTCTGGGGTGAGATGGTATCTCAGTGTTGTTTTAATTTGCATTTCATGGATAGCTAGTGATATGTGGCATTTTTTCATATATTTATTCGCTTCTTTAATTTCATCCATTGAGAAGTATGTGTTCATCTGTGATGCCCATTTCTGGATTGGGTATTTAAATTTTGGGGCCCTAGTGTTTTTTAGTTCTTTATAAATTCTAGATAGGATTTTTTCAAAATTTGTGGGTTGTCTGTTCACTCTGTTGACAATTTCTTCTGATGTTCAGAAACTCCTCAAGAAGAGTTGATCCCAATTGTTCATTCTTTCAAGTGTTTCCGATGCAAATATATGTCTGTTCATGAACTCTTTACCTACCCCTATGTCTTCAAGAGTTCCTCTTACTTTCTCTTCCAGGAGATTGAGTGTTTCTCTTTTAATGTTTAGATCTTTAATCCATTTTGACTGTAGTTTAGTGCATGGTGAGAGATCTGGGTCAAGTTTTAGTTTTCAGCATGTAGAGAGCCAGTTTTCCAGCACCATGTGTTAAAGACGCTTTCTCACAGTGAGCATATTTGGCCCCTTTGTCAAAGATAACATGGCTGAATATGTTCGTAGAGGCTTAAGAGGCTAATCTATCCCACTGATCCTCAGGTCTCTTTTGTTGCCAGTATCATGCTGATTTTATCATAGTAGCCTTGTAGTATAGTTTCAAGTAAGAGATTGTAATACCTCTTGCCTTGCCTTTTTTGTGTACGGGATATTTTAAAGGCTTATTTTTTTGGAGTATACTTCCTAAAGCTACCATAACCATGAAATGCTATAAAATGTCCACTAATAGTAATGTATTTAGATGGTGTGTAAATTGCTTGACAAATACACACAAATCTCTTAAACCATGAGAGGATAGCAGGCAGCTTATCTGTCCTTTTTTGTTTCTTTTTTTAAAAATTACTTATTTGTATTTTAACTTGAAGAATGAAAAAATAGAAGCAAAAACAAATAGAAAAAATGACATAAGCAGGGCAACATACATATGTTACAGATTTTTGAAACATGGATAGTTTTATATATATATATATATATATATATATATATATATATATATATATATATTTAAGTATATATATATTTACGCATATATATTTAAGTATATATATATTTAAGCATATATATATATATTTAAGTATATATAGATTCAACTATATATAAATTTAACTATATATATATATATATATATATATATATATATATATATATAAAATAAAGCAATCCAACACAGATCAGCAGTCCATAACAGAAGTAGGTTATACACAGAAGTTGTTGATTTGAACCATTCACAGCTCAGTACATTAATATGACTTTACTTTATATACCTCCATTTTTATACTTTTCTGCTGGATGGTTAAGACCAAGATAAAGCAAGATCTGTATAACAAGAAATGTAACTTTTGTATCTGATAAGGTCAGTCAGGTACCCTCAGGGTTTATCCTGTAACCTTGTACCTCACTTCGTAGATCCCTTGTCAGTTTCGGCCATTGCTTGACCAATTTGCTCTCCGTGGAAGCCTGAGAGAAAGTTTTCTCTCCGTGTGACTCTCCTTAGGCACACTGTACATCATCGATCACATTCATTTTTACGCAGAAGTTTTATCATCAAACCTTGGGCAATTTTGAGGGAAACCAGATCTTACTGTCATTGTTATTCTACAAACCTCAAACTCACACCCATTGCTTTTCCATGTCTTTTACATTCCTACTATTACCAGGAGAAAACCCTGATAACTATAGCAGCCCTTTCAGTTCAGCTAGTGAGGTATCATCATATAGTTTTGGATATGGCTATGGAAACATACAGAACATTTTACTTGTATTTCAGCATTGGTGTATATCATCTGTACAAGTGAATGTAGTATTTCATCTGTTGCAATCTGCAACACTGAATGGCAGTGCTGGTATTCTGTCTGATAGGTTTCAGACCTTGTCAAGGTCCTCATTGTTTTTTCAGGTCTGCTTCTAACAATGGATCATTCCATTTGGTTGTATGATCATTTTGTACCATTTCTCCTAGTTGAATGTGCACTGCCACTGCTATTTTCTCCATCATCTGAGTCAAGGATGTCTACATTCCCATTTCACTGTCAGAAAAATTTTGGCTCACATAGCCAACATCAAAGTCATCATCATCTTCATCATGCATGCATGAATGATCTGATAATTGACTTTTGACTTCCTCACAAGCTTGAAAGTCTTATTTCTCATGTGCCTTTATACTGAACTGTGCTACTTCTACCAGAAAAGTGATAAGAATATTTGTTAAAGAATAAATCTTAAATGTCCAGAAATTTAGCAATGAGAAATTCCTGGGTAAAACTCATCCTTTTCTGCATTGGATTTCCTGTACATACTTTACCATTTGTGTCCTGAGAGGGTGAATGAATAGTTTAGTATTTACTTTCCTCAGGTGCAGCTACTGTAAGCCACACCCACATTCCATTTATGGTAAAACACATGTTGACAGAACAGAAGAGTGGTGTGCAGGTATTTTACCTCTGTGATGCTCAGGCAAACATCCAAAAAAGCCTATTAGATGGAGCACTGTGTGGGTGAAAATTCAAGTTTTACACTTCTTCATACATCCACACACTTTGCTGTCCAGTATGCCAAGTGGGTAAACATGAAGATTGCTTCCTGTATTCCCAGGCACAGCAGCTTGGATGCACAGCCAGCTACTATTATGCTAAGGTAAAAATTTATGGTAGAAAGTAGTGTATGTGTTGCTGTAGCCCAGTATTGTGCCTTGTGGGTTTTAACAGCCAGGTTTCATTTCACCTGCAAGACTGAGGACTCTGAGAAGGATCGTGAGATGAGAGTGGAAGGAGGGGAATTAAGATGGTTTGAGGGTAGTTTGAATATGTATAGTGGTCCCAAGGTTTACCTGTCTGGGCATAAAAGCAATTTAGGAAGACTATTAAGCAGAAGCAAGCTCAGTTCTTTTTGTCACTGTGGTCCTTGCCTTAGAATGTTTTATGTGGCACATTTGCATAACATGGGAAAACTGAAGCCCTGAGGAGTGGAGCCACCTTCCCTTCTGCAGTGCGATTTTGCCACTTCTCCCTGGTAACATTATTTCTGAAGAAGAATAGCACTTAGTTGTTTTTTGTTCCCAGTTAATGACCACCATTACTGTGTCATTTTGAGCTAGAGAAGCATGTCTACCAGCTTAGATCCCTTCCTGTAGTAATTGGCCGGTGTGTGTCATCTTTACTGGATGTTTATGGTATGTTGCTGTAATCACAGTGATTATTTTTCCAGCCTATTTTTACCATTACCATAAAACATATCTGCTCTTGATTTAACAAATACCCATATTTATTAAATGCCCATGTAAGTTTAGTCACTGTGCGATTCAGTTACTAGAAGACACAATATTTGCAGTGTAGGAATGGAAGTCCTGACAAAATATTCATGAGAAGTTAAATATTGCAAATCATTACATGGTGCATTAGGTAAATGATTCAGAATTTGTTAAAAATAACTATGCACTCTTTCATCTATCAACTTCTTTATTATTTTTATTTTCAGTACCAGGGATTGAACTCAGGACCCTGCACTTCCCAGGCAGGTGCTTATTCTACTGAGGACAAACCTATCAACTTAAAAAAAAACTTAATGAGTGTCTACTATGTGACTCAAATGAGGGAAGAATGAATTTGATGAAAATCTTGCCTTCAGGAAAAGTTTGTAAGGCAATTTGATGATATTTATTGATGTAAATAATAAGCATGCTTGATCACACTGTTTCCACACCTTGATTTGAACCCCAGGTGGACATTCATCCATGTGAACAGAAAAGGCATATAAAATTATAACAATCACAGTGTTACTGGTAAGATGATATTTCTAGCAATCTAAATGTCTGTTAATAGGGGAGCATCTCTATAAACAGTCTGAAGCCATATCATGAAAAATTATATAGAGATTTAAGAAGAATCAGGGAGATATATCAGTAGATCTTTAGAATACATTTGAATAAGTGACAAGTAATTACATACACAGAGTGTCTCTCCTAGGTAGAATGAAAAGCAGAAAATCATAACACAAAATAATTTTATGCATTTTCTAAGGTTAATATATATGGCTATTAAAAAATAGAAAAACACAGCTGGGTGCAGTGGCACATGTAATATTAGTACTTGGGAGGTTAAAACGAGATGATTGGAGTTTGAGGTCAGCCTGAGATACACAGCAAGACTGTCTTAAAAAGAAGTCACACTTGTTACAATGAGAAGCAAAATTTCAAAAGGCTGTCACCAACATGGTAGCAGTAGTCGTCTCTGGGTAGGTTGACAAGGAACTAGGATTAAGGATGTTTGTGAAAGGAAACTCTATCGTAGCTTTGATATTTGTTTTGTTTAAGGAAATATATTTTGTTTATTTTCTTGAGTGGTAAATGCCACAGAGATAGGTAGACAAAATCCTGTGAGAATTCTCCATGTCAGTACAGTGTAATAGTTCAATTAATGATTGTTGAAGCGAACTAAAGTAAAGATAGAGAATGAGAGGAGTGGTTGAAGCTGGAAGCATCCAAGTAGGTTTCTACATGGGGCACATGTTGAATGGGTCCTTCCCAAGGAGAAGTGTTGGAGATGTGAAAAAAGGGAGTGACATGCAGGCTCCATGTGGAGAAAATTCTACCTAGATAATTGTGTTGCCTATGACTTCTTTCTAATTTGTACACTAGTCTTTAGTGGACTGTCCAGGACATCTAATATAATGAACCAAAGAAGTAAGTGCAGACATCCTTGCTTTGTTCTCAATCTTTGGAAAAATCGTGTGTGTGTGTGTGTGTGTGTGTGTGTGTCTGTGTGTGTGTCTGTGTGTATGTGGACAGATTCTTTTCATTTATAAATTCCTGTCGAATATTCTTACTCTTTTGTGTATTATCACATAGGCTTTCTTTTTTTTTTTTCAGAACCAGGGATCAAACTCAGGCCCTTGAACTTGCTAGGGAAACGCTTATTTCACTGAGCCATCTCCCTGCCCCCAGGCTTTATTTTATTATTATTAATTATTATTATTATTATTATTATTATTATTATTATTATTATTATTGAGGAACAAATAGCAATGAGACAGTTTCAAGACAAATTAACAGGACAGATTCGACAAATCAATACATTGCAAAATGTTTTCATAATGTTTCGGTGATGTACAAGATGCACACATGATATACTTATAGGCATTATGATAGCAGATGTCTCTAATCAGTGAATGAAGAGAGTGCAGCTATATACCTATCTTATTTCTCTATAGCTGATTTATATCACAGATTTGACAATTAACACCCTGTACCTTGTTATCTCCCCAGTGTCTGTCCATAGTACTAGAAGCCAACATAATATCTTGTCCAACCACTATTAGTGAAAATCTTGCTTCTCATCGAATTATGCAGAAGCACAGCATATTTATCCTAACTGTACTGTTTATACACACACATCATGATTCTTCCTTTCTATACCCCTTCCTTTGTCAAGACCTGTCAAAGATGGGCACTCTATTGTCATTAAACCAATTTAGGTTCCTGAACTCTGCGACACAATCCAACATAGTCCAGCATTCCACAATAATAGTGAGTTATCTGAAGAAGTTGTTGACTATAACCGTTTACAGCTCAACTTATTACTATGGCCCCACATTATATACATCACTTTTATACTTTTCTGCTGGATGGCTAAGACCAAGATAGATCAAGAACTATATACCAGAAGATGGAGCTTTCGTTTTTGATGAGGTCAGTGAAGTCCCATCAGGGTTTATCTTGTAATCCTGTACCTTATTCTGTAGATCCTTTGTCTGTGTCATCCATGTGGATGAGTCATGGCCAATGCTTGACCAGTTTGCTCTCTATGAGAGCCTGAGAGAAAATTTCTCTCCATGTGACTCTCCCCAGGCACACTATACATCATTAGTCTCCTTCCTCTGTGGCTCCATAATTTCCTTGTTCAGAAAATTTGGGGCTCAATTGAATTTCTGGATGTTACATTACAGGTTCTCCTATATCCTGAGTCTTTGCTGACCTTGAAAGGCTAGGACCAAAATGTTGGCTGGCCTTATGGCTCTTCTTTTTCTCCATTTTTGATCTGTGCCCTTAGAATGTTAACCATCCAGAAGAAAAGCTGCTTAGTACTGTGCAGTGTATGCAATTCAGTTTTCCCTAACTATGTGACTCAATTGTCTTTAGTTGTTGTTGTACATTTCTGTTTGTATTTCTTCTTTTGACTTCTTATACTAGGGAGATTATACGATATTTGCACATGTGTATCTGGTTTATTTCACTTATGAGTATATGTTCAAGTGGCATCCACTTCAATATAAATGCTTCAAGCTTATCATTCTTTATGGCTGAGTAATACTCCATTATATAGAAATACCACATCTTTTTCAACCATTCCTCATGTGATGGACATCTTGGTTGTTTCCAAGATTTTGCTATCACAAATTGTGCTGCTATAAACATAAGTACACATATATCACTATGATACAATGTTTTCAGTTCCTCTGGGAAAATTCCCAGTAGGGGAATAGCTGGCTTGAATGGAATTTCCAGTCCTATTCTTTTGAGGAGTCTCTACACTGATCTCCATAATGGTTGTACTAGTCTACATTCCCACCAGCAGTGGAGAAGTGTTCCCTTTCCCCACAGCCTCTCCAACATTTGTTGTTGGTTAATTTCCTTATGATAGCCATTCTTTCTTGACTGAGATGGTATCACAGTGTTGTTTTCATTTGTGTTTCACAGATGTTTAGCGATGTGGAGAATTTTTGATGTATTTATTCTCTTCTTTAATTTCGTCCTCTGAGAAGTGTGCATTCATCTCAGATGCCCATTTCTAAGTTGGGTCTTTAAATTTGAGGGCCCTGTTATATCTTAGCTCTTTATATACTCTGGAGAGCAGACTTTTATCTGATTTCATATTAGTTAGGAATTTTTCAGAATTTGGGGGTTGTCTGTTCACTCTGTTGATAATTTCTTCTGACATGCAGAAACTCCTCAAGAAGAGTTGATCCCAATTGTTCATTCTTTCAAGTGTTTCCGATGCAAATATATGTCTGTTCATGAACTCTTTACTTACCCCTATGCCTTCAAGAGTTCCTCCTACTTTCTCTTCCAGGAGATTGAGTGTTTCTGTTTTAATGTTTAGATCTTTAATCCATTCTGACTTTAGCATGGTGATAGGGCTGGGTCAAGTTTTAGTTTTCGGCATGTAGAAAGCCATGTTTTCCAGCACCATTTGTTAAAGAGGTTATCTTTCTTCCAGTGAGAATATTTGGCCCCTTTGTTGAAGATCAGATCGCTGAGTGTGTTTCTAGATTCTGCTGCATCTTCTAATCTATTCCATTGATTCTCAGGTCTATTTTTTTGCCAGTACCATCTTGATTTTATCACAGTGGCTTTGGAGTATAATTTCAAGTCAGGAATTGTGATGCCTCCTGCCTTGTCTTTATTGGCCAAGACTGCCTTTGCTATTCTAGGTCATTTGTGTTTCTAAATAAATTTTAGGAATGATTTCTCTAGGTCAGTGAGGTATGTTAGTGGCAGTTTGATAGGGATTGCATTAAATCTGAAGAGCAATTTTGGGAGTATGCCCATCTTCACGATGTTGGTTCTTCCTATCCAGGAGCATGGAATATCTTTCCATTTTCTGAAATCCTCCATAATCTCTTTTCTTAGGGTATTGTAATTTTCTCTGAAAAGATCTTTGACTTCCTTGGTTAAGTGAATCCCAACATATTTTATTTTCCACAGAGCTATTGTAAAAGTATTGTTTCTATTGTTTCCTTTTCAGTGTGCTTGTTATCTGTGTATAGGAATGCTACTGACTTTTGAGCATTTATTTTGTATCCTGCTATGCTACTGAATTTCCATATCAGTTCTAGTAGTTTCTTGGTGGAATTTTTGGGGTCTTCCAAATAAAGTATCATGTCATCTGCAAACAGTGATAACTTAAGTTCTTATTTAACTATTCTTATTCCTTTTATTTCTCCCTCTTTTCTAATGGCTGTTGCTAAGGATTCGAAGACTATGTTGAATATAAGGGGTGATAAAGGACATCCTTGTCTTGTACCTGATTTAAGAATAAAAGATTTCAGTTTTTCCCGGTCTAGGATTATATTAGCTTTTGGGTTGTCACAGGTGGCTTTCATCAAGTTAAGATAAAGTCCATCTATTCCAATTTTCTGTAGGACCTTGAACATGAATGGGTGTTGGACTTTGTCACAGGCTTTCTCTGCATCAATTGAGATGATCATATGGCTTTTAGATTTCAGTCTATTAATATAGTGTATTACATTTATAGATTTTCAAATATTGAAGCATCCTTGCATCCCTGGATGAATCCTACCTGGTCATGGTGTATGATCTTCTTGATGATTTGCTGTATTCTATTTGCCAGGATTTTGTTGAGTATTTTTGAATCTATATTCATGAGGGAGACTGGCCTGTAGTTCTCCTTTTTGGTTGTGTCTTTCCCTGGTTTTGGAATGAGTATTATACTTGCCTCCAGAAATGATTTTGGGAGGTCTTTTTCCTTTTCAACTTCATGGAAGAGTTTGTGGAGTGTAGGGATTATATCTTCTATAAATTTCTTGTACAATTAATCTGTGAATCCATCAGGACCTGGACTTTTCTTTGTCTATAGGCTTTTTATTACATTTTGTATTTTGTTGGTTGTTATTGGCTTATTGAGAGTTGTAATATCTTCTTGATTCAGTTTTGGTAATTGTACCTTTCAAGGAATATGTCCATTTCTTCTGTGTCTTCTATTCTGTGAGAGTAAAGATTCTCGAAGTAATCATTGATATTCTTCTGAATTTCCACTGGGTCTGTGGTGATTTCACCCTTTTCATTCCTTATCACTTGTATTTGAATTTTCTTTTGCCTCTTTTTGATGAGGTTGGCAAGAGGCTTATCAACTTTATTTAGTTTTTCAAAGAACCAACTTTTTGATTTGTGGATTCTTTGACCTGTTTTTTTTTTTTTTTTTTTTTTTTTTTTTTTTTTTTTTTTTTTTTTTTTTTTTTTTTTTTTTTTTTTTTTTTTTTTTTTTTTTTTTTTTTTTTTTTTTTTTTTTTTTTTTTTTTTTTTTTTTTTTTTTTTTTTTTTTTTTTTTTTTTTATCTCAACTGAGTTAATTTCTGCTCTAATCTCTATGATTTCTTCCCGTCTTGTGCTATGGGTTTTGTTTGCTCATCTTTTTCTAGTTGTCGGAGGTGCAACATTAAGGTGCTATTTTATTCCCTTTCTGTTTTCCTAATGTGTGAGTTTATATCTATTATTTTCCCTCTAAGAACTGCTTTCATTGCTTCCCATAAATTCTGGTAAGTTCTACTTGAATTTTCATTGAATTGTAGATATTTTGAATTTCTTGTTGAATTTCTTCTGCAACCCATTGATTGGTGTGTAGGCTGTTGTTTAGTTTCCATGAATTTAATAAGATTTTCTGGTTTCTTTTGTCATTTATTTCCAATTTCATTGCATTGTGGTCAGATAGTATGCATGGGATAATTTCTGTTTTCTTAGGCATGACCTCTGGACTAGTATGTGGTCTATTTTGGAAAATGACCCATGTGGAACTGAAAAAAATGTGTATTTAGCTGTGGTTGGGTGGAACTCTCTGTATATGTCTGCCAGATCCATTTGTTCCAAGCTCTGGTTCAGTTCTGCTACTTCCTTGCTGATTTTTTGTCTGGTTGACCTATATTTTTGAGATAAGGATGCGTTAAGATCTCCTGTTAAGATTGTGTTCTTAGACATTAAGTTTTTCATGTCCCTTAAGATTTGTCTTATATAGTTGGGTGCTCCTGTGTTTGGAGCCTAGATATTTATGAGTGTTACTTCTTGCTCTTGAATTTTTCCCCTGACCAATATATAGTGGCCTTCTTTGTGTTGTTTGGTCATTCTTGGTTTGAAATTGAGACTGAGAACAGAATTGCTACTCCTGCTTTTTTCTGAGGTGCTGGGGCATGTAGTATTGTTTTCCATCCTTTGACTTTGAGCCTATGCATGTCCTTTTGAGTTAAGTGTGTTTCTTGTACACAGCATATTGTTGGATTTTGTTTCCTAATCCACTGTGCCAGTCTATTTCTCTTAATTGGAGAATTGAGTCCGTTTACATTGATGGTTATAATTGAAATGTGCTGACTTATGTTTGTCATGATATTTACCTAGTGTTGTTTACTTCTTTGTAACCGGTGTTTAATTGACTGTCCTGTTTAGTGGGTTCCTTCCCTTCTCATTCATGGAGTTCTGGTCATTGTGGTCTCTCTCTAGAACATCTTTCAGCAGCCTGTGAAGCGATGGCTTTGTCATCGTGAAATTCTTTAGTTGTTCTTTGTCGTGGAAGTATTTCTCTTCTCCATCAAACTTGAAAGAGAGTTTTGCAGGGTACAATAGTCTGGGCTGCAATTTATTTTTGTGTAGGACTTGAAGAACTGCTCCATGCTCTCCTTGCCTTCATTGTGTAGAGAAGTTGGGTGTAATTCTGATGGGTTTTCCTTTTAATGTGAGCTCCTTCTTCTCTCTCTCAGGTTTCAGGATATTATTTTTGTGTTGGATTTCTGGGATCTTAACCAATATATGTCTCGGTGTGTTTCTACTTGGGTTGAGGTTATTTGGTGTTTATTATGCTTCGGTGACCTGAATGTTGCATTGTTTCCTCATATTTGGGAGGTTTTCTGCAATTATTTCTCCCCAGATTCTTTTTATGTCATTTGTATTGACTCCTTCTTTCTCGTTGATACCAATTATTCTCACATTGTTCATCCTGGTGTCATCTTGCAGGTGTTGGATTACTTTTTCCTGCATTCTCATTGTTTTTCAGAGATCCTTTCTCACCTTTTCACTAGCTGCTCTGGCATCTTCAAGATCTGAAACTCTGTCTTTGCTTTCATTCACATGGCTTTGTAGACTCGTGATTGATATTTTTAGTTCTTCTATATCTCCTTGACTGTGTTTCATGTGTTCTATTTCTTTTCTGTATTGCTCATTCAAGGAATCCATCATATTTCTGATCTCCTCAATTTTTTTATCCATGTCTTCTTTAGAGGTAGTTATTAATTCTTTTTCTGCTGTGTTTCTTCCAAGTTAGATTTCCTCTGTATATTTCTGGGCTTTTTTCTGTATTTCAGATCCCATGACTTCAAAAGATCTTTTTTGATTTCAGAACTTATTTCTGCTTTGAGTTCCTCATGATCTTTCTGCTGTTGTTTCTTTGCTTCAGACGCTGTTAATTCATATATATTAGCTGGAGTAGTGCTCTCTGCACTTGTTCTGACTGAGCATAGTTTTTCCACATAGTGTTTCTGGAATTCATTCTTTATTTGAGATACTATGTATTCAAATATTTCTTTTTTAATTTGGGGAATTACTTCTTCTTTTATTTTCTCTATGGCTTTCTGCTATTGTTCCTTTCCTGCTGTATCTGTTAGTTCATTCATTGCAGCTGAGCTAGTGTCCTCTGCCCTTCCTGACAGACTCAAGGTCTGGGATTGCATTTTTTTCCTTCTCTTTGTCATTTTGTATAGCACTGACCTGTGACCTTTGTTGTGGAGCTTTGGTGCAGCTATAACCTTAGCTTGTTATGAGATTTGGGTGCCAGTCTATTAAGTTTGAGATTTTCCAGGTATGCCTATCCTGGGTCTAGCTGTTGTGTTCAGTTCCTTTTTTGCTACAGCTCCTTTGGTTCCCCTCTGTTGGTTCCCAGGGTCAGCCCTCCTGTGTCAGGCAGGTCATTCCCCAGGTGGGCGGGCCTGGGCTTTAGTGGGTCTTCTGGGCTCACAGAAGGATAGTGGATGATCTTATTCACTGAGTAGGCTGTACTGAGTTGGCAAACCAGTGCTGGGTCCGGGTCTACAGGCCATAACCCGAGAATGCTGGGAAAGGTCCCTCTGGTGCAGTGGGCCTGGAGCCCTCACTCACAGGCCAGGCTGTGCTGGGTTTCGGTCCATGGTGTGGGACTGAGGATTGCTGAGAAATGTCCCTCCGGTGTGGCAGGCTTGGAGTTCTCACTCCAGGCCAAACTGCATTTGGTCTGGGGCTGTCGGGGGGGGGGGCTGGTAATCACCTGGAAATGTTTCTCTGGCACAGTGTGCCTGGAACTTTCACCGGGCCATGGGGTTTTTGGGGCAGGGAATCCCTGGGAAATGTGTCTCGGGCATGGCGGGCCTGGAGTTCTACACTCACTGAACTTTGATGCCCAGTGAATCGGGGAATTTCCCACTCATTCAGCAGGCTTTAGGGCAGGGGGTCCGGGGAGGTGCTGGTGAGTGGGTCCTGAGGCTTCAGGCCAGTCACTGGCTTGGAGGGGTTGGGGGTAGGGATCCGGTATTGGGCGTGAGCAGAAGCCAATGGCTCTCCCTCAGACTCACCACACTCTCACTGATCTGGGAAGCCTGGTGAGTCATGAAATTCCCACTCACTGGGCGAGCTTGGGAGGGGATCCAGGAGGCCGCTGGAGTCAGCTGCTGTCTCAGGGCGGTCTCTGGCTGGATGTGGTTGGCAGGATGGAGTAGGTTGCTGGCGTTGGTCTCACTGTCTCGGGAGGTCCCTGTGGCTGGGCGGGTATGGGTGGGATCGAGGAGGATGGCGGAGTCGGCCGCGCTGTCTCTGGCCGGTTTAGCCTACTTTCTTAGCCTCCCTATTGTACTAGTTGACATGTGAGAGCCTTGTGAATCAGAGCATCTGGCCTACTGAGACTAGAAGTGAGGGAATGAAGGAAGGGCTCTAGTAGTAAATGTCACAAGGTTCTCAGATTTTGTAAAAAGGAAGGTATCCACCAAAGCAACACTTTTCTCTTGGGTTTGAAGTTGTGGTGATGAACTCTGATAGTTTCACTGAATGTACTTGAAGAGGTCTACTTTGAAAGAGGACTAACATGCTCTTCTGCAAAAAGGATGTTTCTATATCTTGTGTAAGCCTCATTTATAAGACCTATTTTGAATCTCATACTATTATTATGTCCTGTCTCCTATGCCAACTGGATATATGTTATGACACTAAAAATTCTGGAAGCAATATATCCTTTTTTTCTTCTTAAAAATTACTCCAGGACCTTAATAACTAAGGCTACTGAAAAGGGGTGCTGGTATTATTAAGAACCCAGGAAGGCTCAGGACAACACCCATTTAATTCTGCCTGGGCATCAACAGCATACTGTGTGCTGCCTTATTAAACAAGCATAGGTCTTTGACATGTGTGCTTACCCTCTGTAGCACTTCACTGCATGCTTGCTATAAGAGATCCGTGTTCTGCTCTTTTCAAATCTGTGCATTTCAGATTCATGTATCTATAAATTAAAAGCTGGCATCTGCTTTCTTCCTGTTCCCCACCAAGCCTGGCATGGATTGGGGACTCTGTAAGTATAGAGTGAATGGTTTATGAATGAATGGATCTCCATGGAAATGAAGCTGGCAGTAATGGAGCACCCATCCTTCTGCCTCCAGGGTTCTGGCCCCTCCAATCCCAGTTAGGAAGTCTGTGAAGATAAAGATCCTGGGAAGCACCTTAGCCAAGTTTTTCTCAGGCACATTTTATCTGCATTGTTTGTAGCCACCATGAAAATACTACCCTATCCTTGTGAAAATTACAAACACTTAAACTAGAAGGATTGTTAAGCAACAACAAAATTTAGACCCTATCATTTAATGTTTTCACTGACTAAACTGAAGGTACTCAAACTTGATTGTCAAATAGGGGACAAAAATGAAGGTTTTTAGTAAAACTAGCTGCTATTTTATCTTAGTCATTAAGTTTGGGATAGAGAGTCAAAGAAATTGTGTTTTCAGATATGGCAACAAGGTAGATGATTGTGAAGATCAACCTGATTTGGACCACAGGGCAAAGTAAAGCTGCCTCAGAGCACAGCACAGTCCCCCAGGAGCTGTGTTCCCTGTCTACCTCCGCACACTCATCTTCTCCTCTGTCCTCCTGTTGTACATTTCCATTTCTGTGTATGCTCCTTAGCTACTATCTAACATAGGTGCTCACTTACGGGGCCGGGGATTTGCCTCAGTAGAATAAGTGCTTCCCTGGCAAGTGCAAGGGCCTGAGTTCAATTCCTGGTTCTGTTCTGCCTAAAAAAAAAAATAGAAAAGAAAAAAACAGCAACAACAACAAAAACAAACATAGGTGCTCATAGAGACACACAGATGCACACATACAAACATACAGATACTTAGATACTCATACACACACACACACACACACACACACACTCACACACCACACTCACACACCACACTCATACACATATACTTGGGCCTTGCATTAACTGTCCATTTGCTAAGAATACATTTTTCTAACTCAACTGTGATATTGACTTTTCTGTGTTGGCTTGGTGAGGCTATAGTATCTAGTTCTTCAATTAAAAACTAATCTCAATGCTGTTGTGATGGCATTTTGCAAATGAAGTTAACATCAATAATCAATTGACTTTAAAAGGAGATTATCCTTGATAATTTAAGAGTGTTTTATTCAATCACATGAAAGTCTTGAAGAATAAAACTAAGGTGTCTTGGGAAAAGAAACTATACCAGTGGGCTGTAAGATTAGCTCCCACCCCACAGTTTCCAGGCTGTCAGCCTGCCTGATGGATTTTGGGTTTTGTTATTTCATTCAAACACATAAACCAATTCTTTGAAATCTGTCTCTCAGTCTTTCTCTCTCTCTTCTCCTCTCCCTGTCCCCCTATCTATCTCTTTCTGTCTCTGTTTCTCTGTCTCTGTCTCTGTTTCTCTTTCTGTCTGTCTGTCTGTCTGTCTGTCTGTCTGTCTGTCTGTCTCTCTCTCACTTTCTCCTTTTCAGTCTTTGGTTGCTGGCAGTGCAAGCATCACACCCCTGAGACTGTTATCACTCTTCCTCCCTGCTAGCACTGGCTCAGTGTCCCCTTCACTGTAGCTCCCCCATCTATCATGTGTCTACCATCACTCCTGACTCCCCAGACTTTCCATTTTCCAATCTATTTACCTTTGTTTTCTCGGCTCCTAGCACAGGGTCTGGTCCAGGAAGTAACTGACATGTAGGTCTGAACTGAGGCAGTGGTGCTCATGACGATTACAGGTCCTGTGTGTATGGGTCACTCCTCTGACAGACTTGCTACTCAGAGCTAGGGGCAGCCTTTGCAGTATCTACTGCTGCTTGAAGTCACAATCCTTTACCACTGGGCTCCCAGGAAAAAACCTAGTTCAGAAGAGAGCCAGGAGCCTCCTTGGACAAAGCGCCATTCTGTAATCCTGTACACGGCCTTTTAATTTGTCCTGATTACTTAGGGACACTAGAGGGTGATATTGAGGGCAAACAAATGGCAATTGTTAAACAATCCAATAAAGCAAAACTCAAGTTTCCCTTGTATGCAGCCCATGCTACTCCTCAGAAAGAGCTTCTTTATATTTTTTGTGGCTGTACAACATATATACAAAACATACTCACAAGTACCTACACTCATGTGAACAACAGTTACACTGAGAAATAAAATATTTCCCACAGAAAAGAAAGCCTCTTCATTTTCTCTTCTAACTACTAAGTCAGCCAACTTCCTCAGGCATAACCACTATTCTGATTCTCAATCTCAAACCATAGACTACTGGATAGTCAAAAGTTATCACAAAAATCCCCAAACATCAGACAGGCTACTTGAAATAGTTGAAAGATCCTGAAAGAGTAAATAAAATCTGAAAGGTACAATAGATACTGTGAAAGGGGAAGAAGCTATTCAAAGGAAACAAATGACTGGGATGAGGAAAAGGAGGAAAAAAAAAGAAGGAAGGGGAAAATACATATGTACATATACAGGATAGAGTGGATAATTGTACTACTGATTTCTACTCTGTATTGAAAGGAAGAGTTAATGCTTAATTTTTTTTCTACTTTTTAATTTTTTGACCAATTTTGCATGCTTATATCCAGACAACCAATTTGAAGACAATCATGCAATATAACAACCACTGTTGAATTCATATCATTTTGTTTAGTGAAATTCTGTATCATTTCTAATGATTATTTTTTTTACTATTTTAAAAATTCTCTTTAAAAATTAATGAAAGAGAAGTCATGTGAAAAAGAAATGGTTCACACTTCTCTCGCTGAATACAACTTGGATCTATACAATTATACTGATTATTATTTGATTTATTACATTTGACGAGAATTATTGGCTCATCTAATAAATGAGGATTTTATAGTCTCCTTTTTCTTTTCCAACGTTTCTTCTCCAAGATTTACAGTGTGTGTGTGTGTCTATGTAAATGTTTGTATATGTATTATACATACACATAATTTCTTCAGAATACATTAAAATAGAACTATAAATATTTAATTTAGTCTATTAATCTTTTAATCACCAATAACAATAAATAATATGCAACTAACAGGTGACATTCATTGATTATTTACCATACATCAGGCTGTCTAGCTGTGGCATTAAAACATTTAACTTTTGCACAACTCTGTAAGTAGATATCTCTATTTTATAGCTGAGCAAAATGAGGCACAGACATAGCCACTAAAGTCAGGATTTAT
This sequence comes from Ctenomys sociabilis, assembly GCA_004027165.1. NCBI lineage: Eukaryota > Metazoa > Chordata > Mammalia > Rodentia > Ctenomyidae > Ctenomys > Ctenomys sociabilis. Next base: position 60,464 of record PVKA01001850.1, on the reverse strand, counting down.
ACTCAGGTAATTTAACTCTAGAGCCCATAGTCTTAGCCACTCTGCTATAATTTTAAATAATGTACTTTTTTTTTTAATGTACATCTTCTTTCTTCTGTACTTTTGCAGGTAATTTTAGTCATAATCCTTTCTAGAATAACTTTAGGTAAGGTAAGCTACTTACTGAAAAAAACATTTACCTTACCTCTTTAAAGTTCCAAACTAAATATTAGTTAAAAATGACAGTGATGTATAGGTCTAATGCTTCCATTATGAAAATGACTTTAAAACTTTGAATAATCCTATACATAGAGACTTGCTGCTATTTTACTTTTTTCTGTCTTCTAATTTATTGTAAAATGTGCATTATATCTACCTTTTGTTCGATGAGGTTTAAAGTAGTATTTGGCTATAAACGGTATAATTCTGGTCTAACTTTATTAACTCATATTTAGTACTTCCAAGTGGGAGAGGCTCTAATGGGAATGTACCAACCTACAGATGAGCTAGGGTCCCCAAAGACCATGCATGAGGTCCATCCCCTGATGAGAGTGGATAGATACCCAATGACTTGGAAGAAGAAACAAACCCCAGATGTCTGTGTGCTCAATTCCAACTGCCAGCTTGGAAGGCCCTCCTCACTCTGTGACAAGTTAATTGTCCTCTCCCTGGGGCCATGCCTGAACTCTCATCTGGTCCAGTCTGAGGCAGGGCAGTGGCCCAAGATGGGCTATTCTCTATGTCAGCCAGGCTTCTGTAGCCATCATAGCTGTGCATGGCTGGCTTTGCTGGTCTTTCATCCTTGCTGCTTTTCACTGGGGTGCTGGATCACCACAGAAATTGTGCTTATACTTACAAAGAAAATACTATGAAGTTAGCCTGCATGGTGACTGAGCACACATGTAGAGTTTGACTCTGGCTCTGTGACTTGATGGTGTGCAGTGTCAGGCGGCTTCCTTAATCTTATTGCCCTTTAGTTTTCACATCTGTAAAAATAGAGCTAATATTCACGCTCCAGGATGTGTGGTTTAAATTAGATTAGTGCTGTGGCACATCCTGGACTCCCACCATGCAGCAGAGAGAAGCACAGAAGGTGGGTGTCTCACTCAGCCTGGGAAGGGTATTAGAAAATTCTCCCTGTAGGAAGTTTTCCCTAAACAGAGTCTTAAAAATAACAAATATAATTACTGGCCAATATTTTTTTTTTTTGTGTGTGTGTATGCATGGGTATGGGAAAGGAATGGTGTGGTCTGAGATGAAAATAATTTAATGATGTCTGCACAACACAGCTATGCCTAGGGCTGTGGCTGGAGGGTAAGGCAAGAGCAAGCAGAGGCTGAACAGGACCAGTGACCATGGCTCTGAACAACTAGGGAGGCTGACAGTGCTCATGAAGCTTTGATTTCTCGATTTTCTGTTGATTTAGAATTATCAAATATCAGAGTTAGAGAAATCTTATCTTACAAATAGAAAAATAAAAGCTCATAGGGCCCATGTATTGAAGGTGGCTCTGTTGATTAGTGGCAGATCATGGGCCACGTCTTCTTGTTTCCCTGTGTCATGGGTGGGTTCTGCCTTGCTATAACTGACTCTCTTCCCTTCTCAGACACTCTGCACTTGCTCATGGTCTGTCCTGTCCTGTGCATGTAGCTTACGGATAGTCTTGGCAGACTTTCCATTGTAGAAAGTAATATACAATCTTGATTTTAGAAGTGAAGTTGTGCTGCCCTGCTTGTAATAATGCACAACCATAAGGCAGTCTTTCCTCAGCAAGCACAAAATGGCTATAGCCCAGAGATGTGCTTTTGTTTTATTGGGATGGGGTGACTGGGGCAGTTTCAGTAGGTGCACCTTGAGTCTGCATGGTGGCGTGGCATGAGGATGAAGTCTCTTGTGCCAGATTTCTTGAGCTGAAAGCCTAACCTGCTATGTAGAGTCGGGTGACAGTCATACTTTTCAGGTTTGTATTCTCTGCCCTGAACTGTCAGGGCTCCCACTTTCTGGGATCTCTCAGGCCATAGAAACACAGATGCAAGCACAGAGAAGGACCTCTCCAGTAGAATGCCAAGAGCATAGTTTTATTCCCATCTGGCTATGTATGAACCAGGGGTCAGATATAAGCACTGTCATGTTCTAGATGAAGTTAATCTTACTTCTGTGATCCTCAGTTTTCCTGCTGGAAACCAAGGTAACAGTAAGTACCTCTTCCAATGAATTGCTGTGAGAATTAAATAAGATGAATGAACAAAAGGAGGAGGAGGAAAAAGGATCTGCCATGGGGTGGCGAAATAAGAAGGAGATCTTTCCTTAGACAGAGTTCGAAAAATTTCTAGAAGATAGAAAGCAGATGGGATCAGATTGCAGGAACATAAGTGCAGGAAAAAAACCATAGGCTCCCGACACAGACAATAGAGGATGATTACAGAAGCAATAGAAATTCCAGAAATATTTCAACCTTAGATTCAACAAATGGACATTGCAGGATGGGCTTTGGGGGCAATCATCAGGTTAATTGCTAAAGCTTTGTGTTCTGAATAGCTGAGCCCATCAGCTCCCTCTGGAGCAGAGTGCAAGGGTAATGTTTAGGCCTAGGATAAAACCTCCAGACAGGAGAAATAACCCAGGGAGACAGAGCAGAACCCAGGGAAGTAAATCCAGATAGCCCAGATAAAAAAAGAGAAAAGAGGAGAGGAGTTTATCAATGAATTTTCCCCCAGAACAAACTGAGCACAGCCATCTGAAGTGGGAGTCCAGGAAACTCAGATGGACAGTTAGGCCAGAGGAGAGAAACAACTCCAGATGACTCACTCCCTGCTGGAAGGGAGAGGCCCATCTCGTGAGACCAGCTTCTGCATCCCGTAGTCCTTGTCCCTCCAGCTTGAATCTTCCCAGACATCTGGAAACAGTGCTTACACACTAAAGCACTCAGGAATCTCGCATTCAAATGCAAACAATAGCTAAGAATATAGCTAAGAATATCCAAACATTTAAGCAAAACAAACATCATTAAAAGAAGAACCAAAGTCAACAATAAAATAGCAAAGGTCCAAGGCAAAGGAAAAGTAACTTTAAAATGAATGTAATTAATCCTCGCCCAGTGCACTGGGGAAAGATTATGTGGACACTGGGACCTTGGGATAGAGGATTTCCTGGTCTTCGCCTGTGGATGAAAGGGAAAGGGCTGTCAGCACAGTGGAAGAAGCCATTTCATGCAGAGGCACAAGTGGCCCCAGTGGCTTCAAGCAGCAGAACTGGGAGGGAGGATCCTCTTCATGCTGCCACGGCACGTTCCTGAGGTTGGAACAGAAAGCATGTCATCTCAGCTCCTCACCAGTGCTGCAGTTTAGGGACAGCCACTGCTCCTGGAGGGTTCCAACAGGGGGCAAGGGCAGGCTGCAGCCCTAAAGACCATCTCTCCAGCAGGAAGACATCAGGAGGGTGCTGTACAAAGACATTGAAAGAACAGATATAATGCTCACAAATTAATATACTAGGTAGATACGAGAGTAAACTTTAGTAACATGTTACTATTTTGTACTACCAAATGGTGACCTGGGATTGTTAAGTTGCAACTTGTTCTAAGAGGATGTTTTCCATGTAAGAGTTGTATGAAATAAGTACTTTCTTAGATAATTAAAAAAATAAAATAAATGTAATTAAAAGTCAGCATTAATGGGCTGGTACAACACCAGTTAAGAACAAGTGATATGTAAAAGATTGGATTAGGATTCTATGATCACTAAATGTTTTTGAACACTGAACATTTATTAGGTGTGCTGAATTGCAGAGTGGAGAGTGAGCACTTGTGAAGAATGAACTCCTAAGTGAATTGGAGAGAGACGAATACTGAAGGGAAGAGGATGGGAGAAAGAGAGAGAAAGAGAGAGAGAGAGAGAGAGAGAGAGAGAGAGAGAGAGAGAGGAAACTAGAGATAAAGAGGAATAAAGAAAATATAGAACTGAAATAACCACATGTTTTAAGACTGCAAAGAATCACAGAGAGACCCACAAAATGAATGATGAAAAATTCCCAGTGGATACCCCTATTGAAGTCAGAAAAATTTTAAGAATGAAAGAAAATACTATAAGTTTCCATAAAGAAAAAATAACAAGTTATCTACCAAGAAACAAGAATCCGGTAGGAATTCAATTTCTTTGGTAATCCTGAGAGCTCAATGTTGATGGAACAGTATCTTCAAGTTTCTAAGAGGAAATCAATTTTGAAATTACAATTTGAAACTGTGTTGCTGCCTGTGGTATCCCATGCCATCCCTTGATCCACCTTGTGGGAATTTTCCTACTATCTCACTCACCTCCTGGTGACAACTTCTCTCTTCAATTCAAGTTGCAGGTCTTTTCTCTTAGCTCTGGTGTCTCTGCTGACTACCCTGAACCTGGGCCTGGGGTGGGTGGACTTACTGCTCCTGGGATAACCCTACCTTTCTGAATCCTCTGGTGGAGCAAGTAGCTTTGCATCTTTCAGGAGGAAGGGGAGGCCTTCCATTCTCTGTTCAGGTGAGGGTCCCAACCAGAAGTAGCTTTCTATGTAATAGACTGTCACATTGACTTTTCTTCCCTTTGCTGTCTGAGAATCCCATTCTTATTTCTGTTTCTTTCGATCATCTTGCAAACAAACTACCTACACCCAAATCCCTGTTACAGGTGTGGCTTTGGAAGGAGCATACAGACTGATGCTACTTGGCTACATTAAACTGTAAGAGCAGCATGAAGACATGCTCAGGGATGCAAGGACCCTTCCTTTATTCCTGCACATTCAGGTGCCTCATCTGCTCTCCCCTACAGCTCCAGGCTGAATAAACCTTGCTTTCATATAAACGAACTCCATTCTGGAGAAGTGAAAGGGGAATGAAACGAATGTTAAAAATGGAACCTTGAATGTGGAGTCATTCAAGGGATGATGCAGAATGGAACAGAAGGTGGATGATGAACCTGCAAGTTAGCAAATTTCAACATTCTCACAACAATCCCCACTACTCTGTAGTCAAAAGAACTTTGTGGAAGGTAAGGGAGTGGCTGTCTAGGAGAATTTGTTCCGCCTCTTAGGCCAGGCAGCTTTTCACAGGTAGGCCTGTTCCAAGTATTGCAGGGCATTTAACATTTTTGGCTCCCGGCACTAAACGCTAGTGGCATCTTTTCATTCACAGAGTCTCATTAAGCAGCCTAGAACTCCTGGTGATCCTCTTGTCACCTCCCCAGTGCTGGGATTCTGGGACCATCTTGCCTGGTTCTGGGATCTGCACAGCACATAGTACTTGGGATCTAACCTGAGTCCTTGTGCTTGCCAGGCAGGCACTTAGACCTCCAAAGCTGTCTCCCTCGGCCCGTGGTAGCATTTTTCAGACAACCAGAACTCAAACCACCCCAAGGAAGACAGGATAAAGTCTTTATGAACTATAGTCTTTGTTACTTTTCTCATTGCTGAAGCAAAATACCCACTACCCCAAATGAGGGAGTATTTATTCATTTAGTAATTATATTTGGTATAGGGTCTCACTATACAGCTTGGATTCACAGTAATCTTGTTTTCAGCCTTTCTAACACTGGGATTATAGGCCGGTGCAACCATACCCTGTCTCAGCGGATGGCTCAGTGGGCCCAGAAGCAGGGTCCACACTGCATGTGGTGCTGGGATCAAACTCCAGTCCCTGAGCTTGCCTAAGCAGGCACTTAGTCTGCTGAACTATCTTGCTGGTCCTTGAAGTATTTATTTAGCTCACAGTTTGTGGAGGCTTCAATCCATAGTTGGCTGGCTCCAAGGCCGGGTGGCACGTGGCAGAAATGCAACTGTTCATGGCAGCTGGGGTGGCAAAAGACAGGGGAGGAGCAAGCCTATTTCTCTCTATATGTTGTACAATAGTCTCCTCATTCTAGGACAGGTGTAGTACTCGTACTGCCAACCCCAGCATTCGACAATGACCCAATCACAAACTCTAGATTCAGTTTCCTCCCAAAAGCCCATCTCCCATGTCTACATGAGGCTTTGGAGGGACATCTAGATACAAACCATAATAACTACCATAAATTAAATTAAAGTTTAAATAGTTTTTAGCATCTGAGTGTAAGGTACATACATTTGTGATGCAGGTATACCTGTCTGGCTCATTTCCTGGTGCAGAATGAATTCTTAACTCCCTACCCTCATTAGAATTCTAAAGGCTGCACACATTATGGGATGCAGAAATGCTGCTGCCTGCAGGCATGAGATTAGAGTAAAGGAAGGGGATGCTAAGGTCTGAATGTATCCCCCAAATTTATTGTATTGTGCTTATTGTACTTAATCTCCAGTGCAATAGCGTTGAGAGGTGGGGTTAACAGTGAGATGTTTGGGTTTTAGAGTTGCATGAGGGGGTTTTGCTTTCTTCTGTTCTTCTTCCACATAAGCACATAGCTCACATGCCCTTTGGCTTTCTCCCATGCAAAGAATCAGTAAGAAAACCCTATCCGTTGTTGGTACCTTGATGTTGGACTTTCTAGCCTTCAGAACCATGAAAAATGAATTTCTATGAATTATCCCATTCTGCTTACTACATTGTTGCTCCACAAAGTGTACTAAGTGGAGAGAAAATGTGAAGCCCGAGCTTATTTGTGAAGAGTGGGGCATACCTGGGTCTCAGCACAGCTTTTCCTCCTGGCTTGTTTGGTTAAGTGATGACTGAAGGTGATCTGAAATCCACACAGAAGCTGCTTCTTTGGTGTTTCTAGAGCACAGACATCCAGAGGAGTGGTCCCAAGGCCCCATCCTGATCCTGGACTACTAGACCCTCCTCATCTGCCTGTGTCCCGGTGGCTGGCTATTCTTGTACAAGTAGCCTTTTCCTTCCCATTGTCACCATGCCAGCACACTGGAGCCTCTTGCTCATGCTTTGCCCTCCTCTTTCCCTCTACATCCTGAAACACGCAGGTTCAAAGCACACTCACCCATCTGATCTTTCCCGGTGATGCTGACCACCTGAAAGCTCACACTTCTGACTTGCCATACAACGCAGGTGACTCAGTAAGGCTGAGGAGAAAAGATACATGGAGAGGCAGACTTCAGGTACCAGAAGGCAGAGAAAAAAGGAGTATTCTTTTCTACGTGATGTGAAGAAAAACAGCCGTATTTTTAGTTCGCATATCTTGTGCCCCCAGCATGCCAATAGGAATTACTATTTTGCATCAGTTACGGAAATCATTACCCTAAAGGGATTGTTATCCTTCCACTTAACCTTGACCTAGGCTGTTTCTAGTCACATTGGTATGGTCTATGTTAGGAGGCTGCCTTGGTAGGAAGATGCATATGTTTTTGCTTTTGGGTTACTTTCTCAGAAGCACTGTTTTTTTTTTTTTTTTTTTTTCTGATACTATGAATCAAACCCAGGACCACATGCTTGAGAGGCAGGTGCTTATGATGTGGAGCTATCTTCCTCGCCCTCAGCAGCTCTCTAATGCCATTCTAGTTCTGCAAAGCAAGATCTTACTGCACATAGATAGCATGCCAACACTGACTTTTTTTTTTGCAGGGGAGGCTTGATCAATTTCATGGGCCAGAGTAGTAGTATAAAGAAGAGAGGCTTACTGGTATAAAGAAGAGAGCTAAGCAGGGGGTTCAAATTTGTGTCCCATTCTGTTCTGTTACCAGTGTGATTTTAAGCAAGCTACCAAAGGACAAACAGTAAGATAATTTTAAGTATTTCACTTGGTTACTGTGGTGGAAAAAACAAGACTGTCCAACAAATTATAGATGCTCAGTTAGGATGTTCCAGTGGCACAATTGATTAGCACATGGTACTTATACAGGATGCCCAGTTAGAGATGAATTTCAGATCTAGAACACATATTCCTTTAGTATAAATGTGTCTCAAATGGTGGTGGATCATACTTAAACTAAAAAAAAAATTAGTTGCTTATTTAAAATATAAATTTAACTGGGCAACTTATATCTTTATTAGCTAGCCTGTGTCTTTATTACCCTATCTACTAATAAATATAATAAGAATAATAAAATCCACCTCTTGGTGAAAGTTCGTGATAAGTCAAAACACTAATCTATTTTTTTTGTATTTTAGGGGAGGGTCTACAGGGTGTTTAGGGTCTCATTACTAGAATGGACTTGTGATTCTCCTGTGTACAGCCTCCTAAGAGCTGGGATTACTGGCCTGCACCATCATGCCTAGTTGTTTGGCCCACCTAAAAGTTGAGAAAGATTTTTTTTTGGCTGGCTTGGGCTGTTTCAAGGGCAGGCCTGGTAAGGCCTGTGGAGCTGGGCATCAAACCATGGTATCTTGCGCCTGACTGCATTTCCTTAAGCAGGCATTTAAACAACTAAGCAAACTGGCAGGCCCCCACACTAGTCTAATTTGAACATAACATCCTAGCAAGTAAACATTAGCTCTGCTTTTACAGATGTGGAATGTAAGTGTCAGTGTGACTGAGGAAAGGCACCCAAGACTGCAAGCCTTACAGCCACAGTCAAACCTGTTGGGTGCACTCACTCAGTCTACATGAAGTGCCGCCTTTGTAGCAGCTGCCTCATTTAAATAAATCCTGGAGTATAATAATGTGATGCGCCAAAACCCCAATGAGGGATGTTGAGGTCAGCACACCAGCAAAAGCCAGTCCATGAGGAGGCTGTGATGGCTAAATGCCTGGCCTTGATACTGAGGTAGAGAGCATGTTGGGCTATAGTCCTGTTCTCAGTGGGCAGGGGAAAGAAGATGTGGCCCTTAGCAGAGGCCCACTCACACTTGGCTCTAAACTGGCTGTTCTTGCTTCTTTTCCTGGTTCCTTCAGTGCCAGCCAAGTCACTGCAGGGTACGTATGTCACATATGGCCTCGCATATTAACTAACAGTGTCGTAGTTGCTACTTGTATGCTTATCTCTCCTACTAGAACCCGGAGAGTGTACTTCCAGTTTCTTGGGAGTACAAGTGATGATTTGTTTACTCATGAGTCCCTAGCATAGAGCAGAGAGCCTGCTGTGTAGCAGATGATCAATCACTATTTGCTAAACAAATGAAGGGATTACTGTGGATGAGACCTGGCACGTGATTTTTGTTCTCAAAGGGAAGAGAGGAAAAGAAGCGATGAAGCCAGTGGTTAAATTCAAAAGCTTGCTGGGTAAACCAAGCACCTGCACCCTCCCCTGACAGAGGGTTGGGAATTGTAGCCTCAGACTGCATTCTTTCTCACAGGACTTAGACATTTACAGGCTGTGCACACTTTGGTGATATGGGAGCAGAGGGGCTCAGCACCAGCACGTGGCCAGATCTGAAAGCAAGCTCTGCAGGTGTGCTGAACAAAGGGCTATGTGCCATGGGGCTGGCTATGGGGCAGAGTGGATGCCAGGCACTGTGGTCCTTACTTAAGGGACTATGGGAACAGTAGGAGAAGGTGTCTTGTCATGAAAAAGAGAAGGCTTCAGTCTCTCCAGCAAGTGTATACCAGATTATGATAAGCATTCATTTGTGCATTCATTGAACAGATAGTTTTTATTTTTGCCTTGTGCAATAGGTGTGTAAATTCTTGCAATACATTACTACTGGCACTGTTGGCAACTGAAATATTTTAATCAAGAAATTTTTTTGGCTAATTGAAATAGTGTGATTATAGATTGTTTGATTCTTCTCTAATTCTATGTGGTTCTATGTTCCCTCCTCTTTAGTCTGGCTTCTTTGACCTATAAAATGGCAGGGCTGTTCTCTGACTTCTAGGCTATCTCAGAAATTCCATGTCTTTAGCCTTATTGATAGGAGTCTGAGCTTCCACATAAGTTGTCTTGCTACTCAGATTCTCAGATTGGACACGTGTAGGCCTTGAGATCAGTAGCACTAGCTGAACCCAGGTTCCCACCCTTGATGTGTGGACGCCTATGAGTGAAATCTTCATGGACTCTGTGGACCCACCTATGATACCAAGTGACCTGGTGATGGCTTGTGCAGTGAAGAATGACCTAGAAAACTCTGCCCAAGCATGTACTCTTTAAAAGTATAATAAATAGCGCTTATTTCACTAAGTTTGAGGGGCAACCTTTCATTAAAAAATTGTGCATACTTAAATTTTATAAATTTACCTAAAACCCTTTGGTGACACATTTGGTTCTTCCTTGGCAGTAGTGGTCATGGAGGTACTTTCTGCAGGAGCGGAGTTGTGTGACACACTCCAGCTACCACTGTTGCAAGTGCAATGATAGCAGCAGCCTGTCACTTTAATGCATAATAAAGTACTGGAAGACTTAATCAAAGTCTTCTACTCAATGTCTTGTTTTCAAGAAGAAGAATTGCATAAGTCCAGGAACCAAAGCACAATAGCAGAAATAGACTCATTTACCTTCCTTCAACAACCTGTTGGAGATTTGTGCTTCCAGTACCAGGCTATAGGTACAACATGACTGGTGATCTTTATCCCCAGTGGAAGTGCATTCTTGCCAGAGGACCATGTAAGGATTCCATTGAGCTGTAAATTATATTGGAGGCAGGGAACTGTGGGCTCCTTGTACCTGTGGACCAGTAATCAGTAACAGGAGTTCATTGGCTACAGTAGTTGATTATAATCAGCAAGAAGCCTACTTTTATATATCTTGCAGAGGAGAATGCTTATGGAACTGAGGTGGGGCCTGGTATTTCTTTATCCCACTGTAACTATGAAAGGACATGTGGAGCAACTCCAGTTTAGCAAGGGTATAATGAAAGTTTGAGTTATGCAGCCTTCACTGCACAAGCCATCACCAGGTCACTTGGTATCATATCTTTCTAAGTCAGCAAGAGTTACCATGGCAACAGCTGAGGATGAAGGGATTTTTAGGATGAATAATATAGCAGGAAGAAGATGAGTACCATTGTTACCCTGAGATCAGTTGTAGAACTAGTGTCTGTAGTTAATTTTACTAACCTCCTTCTTCTGAGTTTTATCTTAGAAAGAAGAACCCAGGGGACCACAGAGTGGCTGATCACTGAACATGAGCATGAAAATGATTTGTGGTTAAGGGATGAACTGTAATGGCCATGAAACATGCATCTGAGTTTCCTTTAAGTGAACTTAACTAAGGGGCACAGTTGATTGACACTTTCCAACTCTTTCCACTTAGGTATTCATACCACACTTCATCCAAACTGGTCCTAGCCAAAACATGAGCATTCAGGCTTCCTTCTGTCCAACTTGGAGCTAAAGAAGAGGAATTGTGTGAGAGTGCTAGCCCATCCCTTCTCAGTAGGGGGTCCTCCAGAAGGGCAGCTATCTTTGGAGGTCTTCAAAGGCCTAGTGATTTTCTCAGGCATCTATCATACTTTGGGACTCTTCTAACCTAATATTCCTTCCCTCTCTCCTTATAATATTTGATTGAATTATGGTCTGGACATTCTCTATTCTTTTCCTTTTTCCCTTTATCTTGTACAGATATTCCCTTTACCAAATGTTTGCCATGCTTACTGTCATCTTGTCTCCTTTAGAGAGTACCACAATTTTGTAAACCCAAAGATTTTATAAACATCATTTAAGGTTTTCTTGATGCTGTAATGGTTGTTAAGAATATTAGAGTAGCAAATTTATATTAGAGAAGCAGTGACTTCATTGGGTTTGACATGTATATTGTTCCCAGGTCATGGGTTTACTGGAAGAATAGCCCAAGAGAAATAAGTTTCTTTATGTCCTGCTGCTGCTAAAGGTGTCACATTCATTTGACTACTAATCCCAGGTTCAAGCATTAGCTATTTTCCAGCAAATGCAATCTTAATTCTCTCATTGTTTATATAACACTCAGCTAATGGCTCAGGTAAGCAGCTACTTCTGTTTCCCCTTCATACATTCACCTGTCTTAGATTTCACCTCAGTAGATCCACTTTTGCTCCTATAAGATAGTTTACCTATTTTAGAATTGTATGTAAGACAAGCAATTTGATGTGAATTTTTTTTATCATTTTTTAATCTTCATGATGTCATTTATTGTTTAATTTTTAGTTTCATCCAAGTTGCTGAATGTACTTGGTTATTCTTATTGCTACATAATATCCTGCTGATTGAATTTAGCATATGAGTGTGTACTCAACTGTTAATGTTGCATAGATGTCACCAAGTGTTGTGAATGAAGCTTCTGTAAAAAAATAATGAAGTCTTGAACCTTCTGTTTCTTTTTAAAGAGACTGGGATTCGTTGTTCATTGGCTCTGGAATGGGAAGGTATTATTGTAAAAGGGGACTGAAGGGCTTTCCAGGTCATGCTATCATAGAGAGAAGCACTGGATGGAACACTCTGAATCAAGAAACAAAGTGAAGCAGTAGACAGTAATGGGTGTGGGCACCTGAGTCTGACTGCTTGTATAATCTGCTTCTCTTTATTACTATAGAATTTGCTCATTTTCTGTCATTTAAAAATACTGCAACTTCTTGCCTTTATGTTTTGTATGTTACTTAAGAAAGTATAGGACTGGCCAAATAGCCCAGTGAATTAAAGTACCTGCAAGCACACTCAGGGGCTGGAGGTTCGATCACCAGGTGTGCTGTGCCAGCCCCGACCTCAGGGCATGCTAAGATGTCAGTTGAGACTGGGCATGCTGGTGTGCACCTGTAATCCCAGTGCTTGGGAGGCTGTAAACAGGAGGGTCACTATGAGTCTGATCTAGTAGTGAGAATCTGAACACCCTGTGGACTCTTCCCAAAAATACAAAAAAAAAAAAAAAAAAAAAAAAAAAAAAAAAAAAAAAAAAAGTATAGAAATCTTAAAAGTACTATTTTGGTTATTTTTGACTTTTACTGATAAATTTAATGTATTTACATCTGTAGTTACTACTGATATATTATATATTTGGATATATTTTAAGCTTATTTTGTATTATCTATTGGGATTTTTGTTGGCATCATTGTTCACTTTTCCTTCCTTATGTAGGATGGCTGTTTTTTTTCCACTTCTGCACCTGCAAAATTTATAATTTCTTTTTATTCTTTTGGTGATTACTCTTTAAGTTTTAGCATGCATTTTGTGCCTTACTGCATTTAAAGGAAATTAGAACTAATGGAAGGATCCTACAGTGTTTAGCCAGATCATTCCCCTTTTAAGTAGTGTTCATAATTTTGGCCCAATCTTGGCTTTTAAATTTTCCCCATTACTACTATTATAGCTTTACACTGTTCATGGGGGTTTTGATTTAGAGCTGTGGCTATTCATTCCTTTTCTTATTCTTTCTTATGTCATTTTTTCTTGATTCAATTTCTTCTTTCTTGGCATTTTACCCTTTAGAATTACCTTCAGTGAAAGCCTACCAGTGACAACTTCTCTATTTAATCATTTGTGAGTGGAAATTGAGAAAGGAAAAAATAGTAAGCACCTCCAGACACCTGAGGACTTATTTGATTTCACAGCTTCATCTTAATATTACCACAAAGTGATATATATTTACAGATAACTCATGTTCTCTTGTTGAATATAAACAGTTGTATACAATCAACATTTATGCAAAGTTACTATACAACATATACAATATAGTTTTCTGGATTGCTAAATGAAGGATGGTAAGATTTTTACTCAGTTGTGTGTTATCATCATTCTGGTCTGTTTCTCTGTAATCAATGAGACATCTAATCAAAATTTCTTTGATTAATTGGTAATACCTGATCCAGAATATATCCCTTAATTTATTAGATCCTTCTTAAATTCAACCTAAGCCCAAATATTCAGTGAGATTAGTTTCTTGACCTTTTCACTGGGACCATGCCCACATGCCATATTCAACATACATCATTTGATACGAAGTAATAAATCAAACTTATTCTACAGGTATAGTCCTGGTGATTGTTGGCAGAGAGACGTTGAAGTGAGTTATAACTGCCCAAAGTTTGGGGCTGAGAGTTATTTATCTTAAGCACCTTAAAAGTACTATTCTACTGGCTTTGATTTCTACTGCTGTTGTTCGTAAATGTCTGCAATTTTGCTTCTGTAGGCAATATCTCTTTTCTTTCCAGTGTTTTTATGATTTGCTTCATGTGCTCTGCAATTTTCCCTTATGTACTTGTGTAGATTAGTTTTTTATGAAATAAATTATGCATCCTAAATGTGAAGTATTATCATTCAACAATGCTAGAAGTTTTAATCCACTATTTTCCATGAATATTGCCTTTTTACTTTTCTAAATTCTAAAATATGTTGATTATTTGGAGGTGCATTAGGTTCTATCCTTCATTATGCATAGCTTCTCTGTTCATATTTTCACTTAGAAATATCTCTGTTATGTCGGCATCTAGTACTATGGACGACCACTAGGAAGATAACAAGGTAGAAAGTTTTAATTATTGGATCTGTGATATAATTCAGCTATAAAAAACAAGGTAAGTAAACAGCTACACTCTTAATTCACTGATTAGAGACATCTCCTATAATAATGTCTGTAAGTATAATATCATGTATGTACCTTGTACAATACCAAAACATTACAAAAACAGTTTGCAGTGTATTAATTTATTGAATCAGTCCTGTTAATTTGTCTTGAAACTGTCTCATTGCTACTTGTTCTTCAATAATAATAATAATAATAATAATAATAATAATAATAATAAAATAAAAAAATAAATTTCTCTGAGTAATTTTAAACTTATCTTCCAGTTCATTATTTTTCTCTATGTCTGATTTGCCATTTAACATTTTAGTTTAAATATTATTTTTTACTTCCAGAATTTCCTTTTAATGCTTCTAATAATTTAACATATAAAGATGTTTTTATCTCTTCTTACCAGTTGTTTACTTCTTTATTCTAGACCTGCTTATTCCATGAGTCTACAGCTTATCATTCTTTTTATTAATTTGTCATGCACCAATAAAGTTAGCACTCTTTGAGTGAAATTGGAAAAAGTATACCTTTTTTTGTGCTGCAGTATTGTTTTCTTACTTCAAAAATCTTTAATTTTTTTCCATAATTTTATTGAGAAACAAGTAGCAATGAGACAGTTTCAAATCAAATTGGTAGGGTATTTTCCATAATTAGCGCATTGCATACTGTCTTCCTAGTGGTTATTTGTTGTACAAGATACAGACATGATATCCTATTTACAAACACTATTAGAACAAATCCTTCTATTCATTGAATTAAAAGAACATAGCTATATGTCTAACCTAACCAATTTTTTTCTTTTTTTAATTTATTTTTTATTTTATTAAAGTACAAATATCAATCAGACAGTTTCAAGACACCTTAACAAAATAGATTCGATAAATTAATACATTGCAAACTGTTTTCATAATGTTTTGGTATCATACATGATATTATATTTACAGATACTATTTTAGCAGGTGTGTCTTATCAGTAATTTAAGAGTGTAGCTGCTGATCCTTTGTCTGTGTCATCCATGTGGATGAGTCACGGCCAATGCTTGACCAGTTTGCTCTCTGTGAGAGCACTATACAACTTCAGTCTCTTTCCTCTGTGGCTCCATAATCTCCTTAGTCAGAAAATTTGGAGCTCACCTGAGTTTCATGATGTTGCAATACAGGTTCTCCTATGTCCTGAGTTTTCGCTGACCTTGAAAGGCTAGGGCCAAAATGTTGGCTGGCCTTGTGGCTCTTCTATTTCTCCAACTCTGACTTGTGAACTTAGGTTGTTAACCATGCAGAAGAAAAGCTTATTAGTATCCTGCTGATGTGGTATTTTTATACAGTGGAGTATTACTCAGCTATTAAGAATGATAAGTTTGAAGCATTTATACTGAAGTGGATGCCACTTGAACATATACTCATAAGTGAAAGGGTTCCTTTTTCCCTACAGCCTCTCCAACATTTGTTGTTTGTTGATTTATTTATGATAGCCATTCTTTCTGGGATGAGAGGATATCTCAATATTGTTTTAATTTGCATTTCATGGATGGCTAGTGATGTGGGGTATTTTTTCATATATTTATTCACTTCTTTAATTTCATCCTTTGAGAAGTGTGTGTTCATCTCGGATGCCCATTTCTGTGCTGGGTCTCTAAATCTTGGGGCTCTGGTGCTTTTTAGTTGTTTATAAATTCTAAAGATCAGACTTTTGTCTGAGTACTTATATGTCAAGACGCTTTCCAAATTTGTGGGTTGTCTTTTCACTTTGTTTGTAATTTATTTTGACATGCAAAATCTTCTCAATAAGGGTTGGTCCCACTTGTTAATTCTTTCAAATGTTTCCCGTGCGATTTGATTTTTGTTCATGAACTCTTTGCCTACCCCTATGTCTTCAAGAGTTCCTCCTGCTTTTACTTCCAGGAGATTCAGTGTTTCTGTTTTGATATTTAGATCATTAATCCATTTTGACTTTAGCTTAGTGCATGGTAATAGACCTCCATCCAGTTTTAGTTTTCGGCATGTAGAAAGCCAGTTTTTCCAGCACCAATTGTTAAAGAAGCTATCTTTCTTCCAGTGAGTATGTTTGACCCCTTTGTCAATGATAAAGTGTGTTTATAGAGGCTTCAGTGTCTTCCCATCTATTCCGTTGATCCTCAGGTGTATTTTGTTTCCAGTACCATGCTGACTTTATCACAGTAGCCTTGTAGTATAATTTCAAGTCAGGAATTGTAATCCCTTCTGCGTTGTCTTTGTTGGCCAGGATTGCCTTTGCTATTCTATGTCTTTTCTGATTCCAAGTAAATTTTAGGAATGATTTCTTTAGGTCAGGGTGGTATGTTGGTGGTAGTTTGATAGGGATTGAATTAAATCTGTACAGCAATTTTGGGAATTAGGCCATCTTCATAATGTGGGTTCTTCCTATCCAGGAGCAGGAAATATCTTTCCATTTTCTGAAATCCTCTATGATCTCTTTTCTCAGAGTACTGTAATTTTCCTTGAAAAGATCTTTGACTTCTTTAGTGAGATTAATTCCCAGGTATTTCATTTTCCAGTACTATTGTAAAAGGTATTGTTTCTCTACTTACCCTCTCAGTGTTTATTATCTCTGTAGAGGAATGATATTGACTTTGTGTCCTGCTATGTTACTGAATTTGTGTATCAATTCTAGTAGTTTCTTGGTGGAGTTTTTTTAATCTTTCAAGTAACGTATCATGTCATCTGCAAATAATGATAATTTGACTTCTTTACTAATTCTTATTCCTTTTATTTCTCTTTCTTGTCTAATGGTTCTAGCTAATGATTCCAGAACTATATTGAATAGGAGTGTTTATAAAGGACAACCTTGTCTTGTACCAGATATAAGAGTAAAAGACTTCAGTTTTTTCCATTTACCATTATGCCATGTTTTCATAAATAGCTGTCATCAGATTGAAGTATAGGCCTTCTATTCCAATTTTCTGTAGGATTTTGAACATGAATGAATGTTGGACTTTGTCAAAAGTGTTTTCTGCATCAACTGTGATGATCTTGTGCTTTTTAGTTTTTGCTCTATTGATATAGTTTATTACATCTATAGATTTTGGAATACTGAACCATTCTTGCATCCCTGGAATGAATCCTACTTGCTCATGGTGTATGATCTTCTTGATGACCTGCTGTATCCCATTTGGTAGGATTTTAGCAGCTATGTTCATGAGGGAGATTGGTTTGTAGTTCTGCTTTTTAGTTGCATCTTTCCCTGGTTTTGGTACCAGTATAACACTTACCTCCAGGAATGATTTTGGGAAGATTGCTTCCTTCTCAATTTCCTTGAAGAGTTTGAGGAGTATAGGGCATATATCTTCCATAAATTTCTTGTAGAATTCTGCTCTGAATCCATCAGGACCTGGACTTTTCTTCATCGGTAGGCTTTTTATTACGTTTCGTATTTCGTTGGCTGTTATTGGGTTATTGAGAGCTGTTATATCTTCTTAGTTTAGTTTTGGTAATTTGTACCTTTCAAGGAATCTGTCCATTTCTGACTTCTATTCTGTGCGTGTAGAGATTCTCGAAGTAGCTATTGATAATCTTCTGACTTTCCTCTGGGTCTGCGGTGATTACATCCTTTTCATTCCTTATTAATTGTATTTGAATTTTTTGTTTTCTCTTTTTGATGAGGTTAGCTAGGGGCTTATTGATTTTATTTAATTTTTCAAAGAATCAGATTTTTGATTCATTAATTCTTTGAACTGTTTTCTTCATCTCAATTGAATTAATTTCTGCTTTAATTTTTATGATTTCTTCCCGTCTTTGGGCTCTGGGTTTGATTTGCTCTTCCTTTTCTAGTTGTTGGAGGTGTATCATTAGGATGTTAATTTGTTCCCATTCTGTTTCCTAATGTGTGATTTCACAGCTATGAATTTCCCTCTGAGAACTTCTTTCATCGCTTCGCATAAGTCCGATGAGTTGTGCTTGAGTTTTCTTTGAATTATAGATATTGTTTCTCGTTTAATTTCCTGTGTGACTCATTGGTTGCTGAGTAGGATGTTTTTAAATTTCTATGTATTTAGGATTTTTTTTTCTTTTTTTTTGGTTTCTTTTATCATTTATTTCCAGTTTCTTTGCACCGTGGTCAGATAATATGCATGGGATAATTTTTGTTTTCTTGCATATACTTAAGCATGACCTATGGACTAGTATGTGGTCTACTTTAGAATGACACGTGCAGCTGAAAAAAATGTGTATTCAGCTGTGTTTGTGTGGAACACTACATATATCCACTAAGTCCATTTCTTTCAAGCTCTGGTTCAATTCTCTTACTTCTTTGGTGATTTTTTGTCTGGTTGACCTATCTTTTTGGGATAATGGGATGCTAAGGTCTCCTGTTAAGATTGTGGTATTGGACATTATATTTTTCATGCCCATTAAGATTTTTTTTATATAGTTGGGTGCTCCCGTGTTTGGTACACACATATATATGAGTGTTACTTCTTTGTCTTGTATATTTTCCCTAACCCGTGTATAGTGGCCTTCTTTATTTTGCTTGATTATTTGAAGTTGAGACTGTCTGAGAACAAGATTGCTACCCCTGCTTTTTTCTGAGGTGCTGGGGCATGAAGTATTTTTTTCTATCCTTTGACTTTAAGCCTATGAATGTCTTTTTGAGTTAAGTGTGTTTCTTGTATATTTTTGGATGTTTTTCCTAATCCACTGTGCCAGTCTATTTCTCTTAATTGATGAATTGAGTCCATTTACATTGATGGTTATAATTGAGATGTATTGACTTATGATTAACATGTTATTTACCTGCTGTTTTTTACTCCTTTTTCTCATGTGTTCAATTGTTTGCTCTATTTAGTTGGTTGCTTCTGTTCTCATTCATGGAGTTCTGATCATTGTGGTCCCTCTCTAGAACATCTTTCAGTAGACTGCACAGGGTTGGGTTTGCCATCATGAAATTCTTTAGTTGTTCTTTGTCATGGAAGTATTTCACTTCTCTATCAAACTTGAAAGAGAGTTTTGCAGGGTATAATAGTCTGGGCTGGAATTGGCTTTCATAGAGGACTTGAAGTACTCTGCCCCATGCTCTTCTTGCCTTCATGGTTTGTGAAGAGAACCCCCCCCATAATTCTCATGGGTTTTCCTTTGTGTGTGATCTGCTTCTTCTCTCTAGCAGCTTCCAGTATATTGTTCTTGTGTTGGATTTCTGGGATCTTGACAAATTATATGTCTTGGTGTGCTTTTAATTTGGTCGAGGTTACTTGGCATTCTGTATGCTTTGGAACCTGGGTGTCAGATTGTTTCCTCATATTGGGAAATTTTCTTCTATTACCTCTGCCCATGTTTTTTTCATGTCATTTGTATTGACTCCTTCTTTCTCATTGACACCTATTTTTCTTACATTGTTTGTCTTTGCATCATCTTGTAAGTGATGAATTATTTTTTCCTGCATCCTAGTTGTTTTTAAGAGATCTTTGCTTAACTTTTCACTAGCTGCCCCAGCAACTTAACGATCTGAAACTCTATCTTCACTTTCACTCAAACAGTTTTGCAACCTTGTGATTGAGATTTTTAGTTCCTTTATATCTCTTTGACCCTGCTTCATGCAGCCTATTTCTTTCTTGTATTGCTTATTCAAGGAGCCTGTCATTTTTCTATTCTCCTCTATTTATTTTATCCATGTCTTCTTTAGAAGCAATTAGTAATTCTTTTAGTGCAGAGTTTTTTTTCAGAATGGGTTTCCTCCATATGTATTTGCTTCTTTACTTCAGATGCTATGAGTTCAGAGATTTCTTTTTTTATTTCAGATCTGAGTTCCTCTATACCTTTCTGCAGTTGTTTCTATATTTCAGAAGCTTTTGGTTCATTGATTTCCACTGTATGATTACCAATTTGTTCTGTGTTAATGTCCCCTGCACTTGTTATGGGTTGGCTTGGGGTCTGACATTTCATTTTCTTCCTTCTCATTGTCATTTTGTATAGCACTGTCTTCTGACCTTTGTTATAGAGCTTTGGTGCAGTTATAATCTTAGCACCTACTGAAACTCAGGTGCAGATCTACAAAGTTTGAGTTTGTCCAGCTGTGTCTGGCTTGGGTCTGTGCTCACCTCCTTCCTGCTGTATCCCTTGGGAGTGAACCTGTTGTGCCCCTCTGGCAAGATGTTCTGTTCCTGGACTAGTGGGGTATTTCTGTCCCTTACTCTTTCTGCAGGGACTGAAACTGCAGAGTTTCACCCCAGGCCTGTATGACAGGCTTGAGCTGAGCCTGAAGGGGGTAGGAGGAATAGGGGAGAAGGGGCAGTGTCCCATCCACTCATTAGGGCTTGGCTAGGGCTGGATCTCGGGGTCCTGAGAACGTGAGAACTTGGCAGTTTTCACTCACTCAGTGGGCTCGGGGTGGAGGGCTGTGGAGTGGTGGTGGTGGGGGCGTCCCAAGGTCACGTAAGAAGGTCTCACTCAGGCTGTGCCTGGGTTTGGACTG
The DNA here is from genome assembly GCA_004027165.1 of Ctenomys sociabilis. Taxonomy (NCBI): domain Eukaryota; kingdom Metazoa; phylum Chordata; class Mammalia; order Rodentia; family Ctenomyidae; genus Ctenomys; species Ctenomys sociabilis. Next base: position 39,734 of record PVKA01001850.1, on the reverse strand, counting down.
GACAAGTCTTGTGGGTACAGGGTAGCTGGAAGGTCTGTGCCCACAGGACTTGTATTTTGTAGGCTTCTCTTCCTATGTTTCTATTTGTTGTTTGTTCATTTTTGTTTTGAGGCTTGTGGGTTGTTGTCACAGGAAGCTTTGTGCGCAGTGTGTAGACCTCATTAGTTAAAGTCTACTTTTCAGTGTTACTCTTAGGGTGTGGCTAATTATTATTTTTTGGGCTGGTTCCAAGATCCAATCACTTCTGTTTATTTGAGAGGGAAATAAACCCTCATTGTGGCACAGTTGCCTCAATGCCCAGTTTTCCAGGAATGGGATATAGTATTAATGATAAGAAGGCAATGCAGATATTGGTATCCTAACAAGACCAACTATGTCAGTTTGTCTATCATAATAAAATGAGCATCAAATATATTGTCAAATACAAACTGAATATTCAGAAACCCTAAGGACCAATAATACACCATCCTTAACCATGGGAAAAGATCTATAGCCATAGTATGAAAACTGTAATGTCATAAGTTACTAACTTCACAAAAGTGTAGAGGACAGTTTTGTATGAAAAAAAGGGAAGGAACAAGCTCTATATATGTATACACAAGAGAGGATAGATATACAGCTACTTTCTCTTAGTTTACTGAGAATAAAAGTTTGTGCTAATATTGTTTAGACAAGATATTGTATCTGCATCTTGTCCTCTGAATAACTACTATGAAGACCATAGTTTGCAATGCATTATTTATTGTATGTCCTAGTAACTTGTTTTAAATCTGTTTATTGCTATTTTATCTTTTTTCATTAAGATGAATAAAAATTTAAAAATAAATTATAAAAGAGAAAAAAGAGCAGTCATAGGAAAGAATAAACAAGAAAAAGAAGAAAAATTATGAACAGGATTTAAAAACAATAAATAAAAGATAAAACAACTAAAAGAGAAACAAAGGAGAGACAAGAAACTAAAAATGAAATAAAAGGGACTATGAGATAGCTCCTTGGTATGAGCATCTGCATCACAAGTGCAAGAACCCGGGCTCAATCCCCAGTACTGCATGCTGTGCAACGCTGGAACCCGGGAGGGGGCAGGAGCGTGCAGGACACCCAAACCAGGCATGGTGGCACATGCCTATAATCCCAGCCCTGGGGAGGCTGAGACAGGAAGATTTTTATGAGTCTGAGCTGTACAGCGAGACCCTATACCAAATATACAGAAATTAAAAAGAAATGAAATAAAAGGGTGAAAACCCCCAAACTGTTCAAACAATCTGATGAAGGAAACATAAAAGTAATAAACAGAGAAATAAAAAATACTTGGTTAAAAAATTCCTATGTACTTGAATGAGACCTTTCTTGCTTTCTTTTTTTATTTTTTATTTTTTATTTTTTTGAGACATTTCTTTCTAAAATCTTTAGCTTGGTATCCAGCCAGTCATGATTTTCTATGTCTAGCTTTTGGGCCTATGGATTTTTAAAGTATCATCCTGCCTGCCCCGGAGACTACCTGTTCATTCTGCTGCTGGTTACTATCCAAGCCAGTGTGTTTCCTTGCTCCCACTGGGAGATGCGGGCCTGACAGCCCTGTAGCCTGAATATAGGCCACAGACTGGGGTTTTAATGGGCTGTTGGAGCTAACGTTCACAGTCGAGGGATCTGGTTTTCCCTTTTCTCCCCAGAGTTACTTTCTTCCAGGATTAGGTCAGTTGGTTAGATCTCATCCTTGCTTCCCTGTGCTGGGGGAAGCAAAATGTACAGCTAGCTCGGAGTTGGTGGATTGTCATGGCCCTGCTTGAGGTAGCACTACTTGTCCAGGCTGGGCTGACTTGCTGTGGTGGAGGACACTGCTCCTCCTGTGTAGACCTGCTGGTCCGAGGGTGGAGAGGCACCGTGTGTCTGGCTGGGCTTGTTTACTCCCGAGAGCATACTGCTCTTCCAGTGTGGGCCTGCTTACAGGGGGGAGGGGTGCCACTTGTCAGGTGGGCCCTGCTTGCTCTCATTCCATTCGTTTTTAAAACTGTATCAGTAGGTTGTCAAATTCCGGCATTGTTGTTTTAGACTCTTGCACATGGTGGATTTTATTTATTTTTTTGAGTGAGCTCATGGTTCACAGGATTTAAACACAGAGCTCTGACACTGTGCACTGGGTTAACAATATCTTCCTTCAGATAGTTGAGTTCTTTCCTTCTGCAATCTAGGAGCATTTCTTTGTCTGATAATTCTTATAGAAGAAACCTCTTCACATATATTTCTTTGAAAGTAGGTTTCACAGCTATAACTCCTCTTACCTTTGGTTTATCTCCAGACTGTTCGAACTTCTGTTATTTCTGTTACAAAAGTAGATGTTCATCTTACTAGTTTTTCTTTTTAGGTATTCTATTTGGCAACTTTTCTATGATGTTTATATTTGTACCTTGTTTTTTTTCCTGTTAAGTGTGCATAGAGGTCAGAGAATCTATGGGTTTGTCCTCTATCACTTTGGAAATATTTTAGCTATTTTCTTTTCTCATATTGCTTCTATGCCATTCTCTTCTTTCTCCTCCAATAATATTTATGCAGAGCATTCTTATCATTTTCCACATTTACTTAATGGTCTTTTATATATTTTTATCTTCTTTTTTGATGTTGTTCATCTTGGATTTTCTATTGATCTACTGTCCAGTTTTTTCTTTCCTTTATCATCAAACTGTAATTATGTTTTCTATTCTCCTTTATTACATAGATATAGTCATTTTATCTATAACCCTGGCTTCTGCTGTATTTAATCTTTTGTTAGCTTAGCTAATGTGTTTTTGAAGTTTGAGGTACTACACTGTCTGATTTTCCCATTAATTTCTATTTAATTATTAATATATTATAATATTTTCATGAATATATCTTAAAGTTATCTCTCTCTAGAAAGAATTTTGCCTTTCCTTCTGATAAATTAAGGGATGGATAAATGCCTTAATAAAATCAAGGACTGTTCTGAGTTGCAACTGATCTAAAATATTTTTTTACTTAAAGTGAACTTAAATGAGAATATTAGTAAATATTGCCTATTTAAAGTTTTTAGTTATGAAATAAAATGCCATTTATTTAATTACAAAATATATCAAATATGACAAATATTTAAGTACAGATGAATGTCTTTTAAATAATCATAGACACTTTCACTATTTTAATTGGAATTTTATATTATACTAATTAAGTAACAACTGATTTATATTCAGTCATAATCATTTATTCATTAATTCAACTGAATATATATTGAATTCTAGGAGACACTTTGCAAAATGCTCAAAGTTCAGAGGAGGAAATGACATATACAATTACAACTCAAGGTAAAACTCAATTAATGTAAGTTAGGCTAAACTTTCAATTTCTTTCCTTTCTTCACCATTGACATCAGACTGGAATACATACAGTGAGTCCCCGACTCATGAATATTCAAACTGTGAAGTTTCTCGGCTACAAATGGGCATCACACTTCAAACATTCAGAGTTATGAGTAAATTTCAAGAGTAGCTCACATGTCTGTCAGACATTGTCACAGATGTTCTGTTGTGTGGTTATTGTGCAGTGTGAGTGTGCAGTATACAGTACAGCTAGGGACTTACTGTATTCTTGTGTATTTGGTTTGCTTTATATTATATACTTGTATCAAAGGTGTATAAGACTCACTTTATCAGAGATAAAGCAACAGAACTTACCCTGTAAGTTGGACACACACACACACACACACACACACACACACACACACACACACATATGTATTCTCCATAGTTGACTGTCAGCTATCCATTGCTCTTACACCCAAGAGAAGAAAGCCTACTAGATCACAAATGTTTTAAAGACCATCTGAGGATGTTGCTTATTTTATAATGATTATCTCACCACTGTAATGGCTTGAAAAATCATTTAAAAAATGGGTCTTTCAAGGCCATTTCTGTACTATCTGGCTCTAGATATTTCTTCCTCATCCCTGAGCTACTATGTAAGAAACTCCATTGCTGCAGGACTGTCACATGGTGACAGCTGAGCCATTCCCATTGTGCCTGTATTAGTGACTTTTAATATGCTAGAATAACATACATGATACCTACAAGCTGAAGGACCAAAGGGTTAGTTCAGTTTGGTTTGTAGAAGTTTCAGTTCATTGTCAACTGGTCTCAAATCAGGGAGGGTGGTAGGAGGGATACTGAAGAAGAGAATCAGCCCATGACAGGGCAAGCACAAAGCAGAAGGCAGCAGGCAGCAAGCAGCAGCAACATGCCTTCCATCTTTCCATTTTTGTCTACCCAGGCTACAAGCCTATTGGTTTGTACCACCCACATCCTGGGAGGAGCTTTCCCATTATCCACCCCAAGAACAATGGTAAGCCAATTTAACTGTCATACATCCTAGATCCAGCTGTGTCCAAAATCCTCATCTACAAGCACATGAGACTTTGGGAGGACAAGTACCTACAAAACATCACAGTGTTCTATCCAAGTTCTCAGGCCACCTAATTCATGAGTGAGATTAAGTGGTTGCTGTGAGCCACTGGGGAGAACATGTTGCACAGCAATAATAACAGATTTTTCAATGACTTTCCAATAAATCTTCCTTTTATCTTAATCTAGTATGATTCAGAGCTTTTTGTTTTTCAATCAGCAAGATCTGACTCCTGTAGCATGAGAATAAAATAATATCACTGGGGAAGTGAGCTTGGTCTCCTTTAATATAAGAAAATGCATATGCTTAAATACTTTAATATTAATAACAGATACTTTTTACTCACCTGTTAGCCATCAGTATCTCTTAGTATATGATAACACAAGTTGAGCATGACTGCTTTAAAGAAGAGACAAACAGAGAAAGTTCTGTAGGAGACTGAGGTGGGAGGGAGAGTGACCCAAGCAAATTCTTGTCACAGTGCAGCTTAGCCTGATGTTTTGGCTCATTCTCTGTCATGCCCTGTCAGCTTCAGCTCTAGGAAGAGGCACGTGAGCCTCCCTGTTTGCCTCCATTTGTCGCTCTTATTACTATTTTTGGTAACCCGACCCCTGCATGTAGCTCTTGCTGTCTGTATGGTTTCCAAGGGGTTCTTTTGTCTTTGATCCTTCCTTGACCAGAAAAGAAGAAAAGATGGAAGTAAAAGGATCATACTGTATCTCTTTTGCCCACTGTGCAGGCCTGTCCCCAATACATCCCTTGATAGTTTCCCCCAATCAAGATCAATTTCTTGTGAGAATGTTCAGGTATTCATCTACAAGTTTCCTTTGAGTCCTGCCAGTAACTGAAAACTGCCTGTAGAGGTTTCGCAGGATAACTAATTAAATTTGAATTTCCCAATTCCAGAGACTGTTGCAATAGTCTTTTTCTATTATTGATATAAATGGTTGGAGTCCTCATTGTCAGGCTGAACCTAATAACATGATGGTTGGTACCCAGCCTTTAGTAATACCCTGGACTGCTCCACAGGCAGTCAGAGGGCATTAGATTTGCCCAGCTTCCCAAGACACCCAGGCTACTCTGTTGCTCACATTGTGATTTCTCTCATCTTCTTCACAACATTTATTACAGATTATCATTCCTACCATTGCTATGATCTATTTTATATTCGTCTGTGTCTCTTCTATTTTATTTGCCTTTTTATCAAATTGTGTCTAGGTACTTGTGTTCTGTAACCTCCTTAGAGAGATGACACAAAGGGCACTTGGGGGGAGTGTTATAGTGAAAGATTTAGAGAAGTGTGAAGGAAAAGCCTGTGACTGGGTTAAGCTTGTGCCACATAAACATAATTTAGAAACGAAACTGATTGGTGACATACATGCCTCAGGTTAGGGAAAGATTCCAGTATCCCCACTAAGTTCCATTTTTCAAGGAAGTACAAGCCTGTGAAGGAAGTAGAGATGATTTTCCCTGCCTTCACACTCTTCTCAGTATCTGAACTTTATAAACAAACCATGTCTTGCTAGAGGTTTCTAGCTCCATGCAGACATAATGGTCAAGGCAGAATTGGGAACACAGCAAACAATTTTCCCTTAAATTGTTATCATTATCATTATCATCATCATCATTATTATTATTAAAGAACAAATAGCAATGAGACAGTTTCAAGACAAATTAACAGGACAGATTCGACAAATCAGTACATTGCAAAATGTTTTTATAATGTTTCGGTGTCATATAAGGTACATACATGATTTTATACTTACAGGCATTATTATAGCAGATGTCTCTAATCAGTGAATGAAGAGAGTGCAGCTATATACCTACCTTATTTCTCTACAGCTGATTTATATCACAGATTTGACAATTAACACCCTCTACCTTGTTATCTCCCCAGTGTCTGTCCATAGTATTAGAAGCCAACATAATATCTTGTCCAACCACTATTAGTGAAAATCTTGCTTCTCATGGAATTATGTAGAAGCACAGCGTATTTATCCTATCTGTACTGTTTATATACACACATCATGATTCTTCCTTTGTATCCCTTTTTTTTTTGTCTAGATCTGACAGAGATGGACACTCCATTGTCATTAAACCAATTTAGGTGCCTGAACTCGTCGACACAATCCAACACAGTCCAACAATCCACATTAATAGTGAGTTATCTGAAGAAGTTGTTGACCATAGCCTTTTACAGCTCAACTTATTATTATGGCCCCATGTTATATACCTCATTTTTATACTTTTCTGCTGGATGGTTAAGACCAAGATAGATGAAGACGTATATACCAAAAGATGGAGCTTTTGTTTTGGATGAGGTCAGTGAAGTCCTGTCAGGGTTTATCTTGTAATCCTGTACCTTATTCTGCAGATCCTTTGTCTGGGTCATCCATGTGGATGAGTCATGGCCAATGCTTGACCAGTTTCCTTTCTGTGAGAGCCTGAGAGAAAGTTTTCTCTCCATGTGACTCTCCCAAGGCACACTATAGAACTATGATCTCTTTCCTCTGTGGCTCCATAATCTCCTTCATTATGAATTTTCCCCTAAGTTCTAAGAACTAAGAACCCCCAGATATGGGACCTTGTGTGGCAATCAACTCATCACTGAGACCCTCCAGGTGAGTGTGGTTTGTTTTGTTTGTGACAGCAGCTGAGAGCAATAACACTGATGAAAAAAGACAGAAAGAACTGGAGAGAAAGGCTATGCCTTGTTTGTACCAGAAAGAGGAGCGCTTGTTGCCCTGACGCTGAACCTGACCAATAACAAGGAAGGGCAGAGGAGAAATCAGGATGTTGAAAGAGAGAGTGGGGATTCTGAATCTGGAAGCAGGAGTGTTCAGAGGGCTTCTGAGCAGCTTTTCTAAGGGAAGAAGATAGTTTTCTGGCATTCTCACTGCCCATAGAATGGTTCCATCTTCCCCACTGCAGATTTTTATGTGTGCTCAGAGGATTCTCCCCCTTTCTAGGGTAGGGCAAAGAGCCAGAGCAAGGGGGTAGCCTGGCTTGAGTTCATACCTCATGTTTGACAAATTTCCATCATATTACATAACCACAAGCTTTTTTTTCAAAGCAGGAACATGAAGGCCATTATTCCCAGCTCATGGGAAAACAAATAGAGACCAAGAGCATTTATGTTTTGTTTTCTCTCTTGTGGAAACAACTTAGTTTAAGTGCTCCACAATCTTTGATTCATTTTTGGTTAAAGCTTGGTATCTACTAGTGGGCAGGACTTTTCGTAAGGAGCTTGAGAAAATAAGAAGCTCTTGAATATATACATATTTATTTTCCAAAAAAGTATGTATATTTCAAAATGAAAATCAGGAATAAATGTACATTCATAAAGGGAAGTATAGTGAATTATACTACTTTCAAGAGGTTTAAATTGTCTGTATTTCATCATAAAGTTTGAGTTTCTAAATAAGTTTATCTGTTGAAATTAGCAAAGACTAGATTCTTTATTCTATTAAATTTTCAACAGTTCCAAGGCTTGTTGATTTAAACCTGGTATCCTTGAAAAATGTATATTCACTTAGAATGATAGAGCACTTACTGTAAGACACTGAATTTGTTTCTTTAGAGTTGTAATTTCTTATTGCTGCAGGAAACTGATCTTATTCACCAACCTTGTGATAATTAACCAGCATCTATGACCTTATTGATCAAATTATAATGAACTCAACCAGTATAAAACATTCTCTTTAGAATCAGGAATGCACTTACAGCTTTTCTCTTCGAAAACATTATCTTACAAGTAAAAAGTAAGAATGTCTGGTTAGTTAATTTTCAAACACACACAGAATTTTAATTTTCCATAATGTGAAGATACTTTCCACTACTGGGCAAAAGGGTCTTGGCTTCCTCTGCCCTCCTGGCTCACCAGTTTCCCCAGGAAGCTTCCCTCTTCTCTGCCCTGCCTCTGCATTTCCACAGCATCCTCAGCTGGCCTCTGTCACTTCATGAGGTCAGATGGAGGTGGATTGTTTTCTGCCTCACTGTGAAGCCCCATCTTGATGGTGTCCTTGGCATGCATCCTTGTATTTCTTAGACTTTCACTGTAGGCACATTGGTTGCTATTCTCTTATTTAATCAACAGTTCTCCATATAACTGCTGCTTACTATTTATAGAATACATACTGTGCTGTGGGCCACATTCTAAGCAATTGACACATATTTTAATGTAAAGCTCTAGCTCTTGCTACTTAAAAGGCTAGGTTACCTGGTAAAGCCTTAATGAAATGCATTAGCATACTCAAATTTTATTCAAGCATTAATTTCCACCTCCTGCCCATCGACCCTACTATCAATGACTAATATGCCCTTTCCATGCCTGCCTCAATTTGTCTTTCTATAGAGCTACTAATGAGCAAGGAGAGGCCCTACAAGCCTGTTAGGAAGGGCTAAGAGGAGGAAGAGGATTGAATGGGGGAGGGGGACGGAGAGGGGGAGGGGGTTAGCAGTCAAGGGTGCGGGTATTCTACAAACCAGGTCATTCATCTTGCATGTCCCTGAGTGGGTGTCCCAATTATTTAAGGCATTTAGGTTCAAAGATCTGTCAAGACACCTTTTTTTCTAAAGAACCTGCTGTATGACCTATATCTGTCTTGTTTCTCAGCAGGAGATAATGATGTATGGTGCATAAATCTTTGCAGAGTGCCAATTAATGCCTGGGCTGCTTCTTTGAAATGATGTGAGGACTGATTCCATAGCCTGGCTTCTGCTTAGAAGCCAGGGGAGGGGCTTCTCCTTTGGCTCTGTGATTTCCAGTCAGCTGAGAGTCAGGGTTGAAGAAATGCTGCCTTTGTAGGTGACTGGTTTCTTGGACAAACTTGCCCTGTCAGTAGCAAGAGAAGTCATGGTGGGTTTTAGTTATAGTTATGGGGAAAGACCCTATTAATCAAAAGCTTAATCAGCTGGTTTTGGAATATGATGGTGAGGGTGACCATATAATTTATTGTCTAATCTAGGACACTTTGAGTCTGAAAAGAGAGCACTATTAATAATTATGTCAGGAGAACAGGTGTAAATCGGGACTGTCCCAGACAAACCAGGACATATGGTTACCCTAAGGTAATATATTAACTTTATCAATTAATTCTTAGAAGTCTGTGGAATAGGCTCACTCAACATATCATCTTCTTCGAGGAAAGAAGGTCTGTCAACCTCTTCTGTGCTCCTGCTCACTGTGTAACCATATACATGCTATTTTATAGGCAGATGCTTTGAAACAATAAATGGTTTGGAAGCCAGAGATCCCGAGTTTGTCTCAGTCCTAATATTTGCTAATACATATGGTAGATAGACAGCTACAGTGGTTTTTTTAAGACTGTCACAATTTTAGCATTGAAAGTGTTATGCCCCTGGAAGCCCTTGATTCCCAGGCAAATCAGAACCATTGGTCACCTTATTTAGTACCTCATTAAGTGTGGTCTATGACCATGGAAAGATTTCAGTGACCAGATCTAGGATTCATCCGTAGTGTGGGCCCTCTGAATAGAGCAGTAATAGCGAGTGGTACTGGAAATGCCAGTGATGGGAATGCAGAAGCAGGGAGAGGGCCCCCAGAGGGTGTCTGTGAAAAAGAGGAAATCTAAGAGGTCTATTGGTCAAGTGAAGTGTTGGTAGTATAGATAGAAACAAATTACATACTGGAGTGACTCTGATAATGGTCAAGAAGGACAGTTGGAATGATAGCCAAAGCAAAGGCCAGGGAAATGGGTAAAAACTAGTTAAAATTATGTGTGAGAATCCCCCTTCTCTGCTTTTAGGTCATCCACAAGACACAGACATAGGGACTGAGTATCTGTCACCAGGCAAGAAGATACAATAAGTAAATGAGTCAGGACCCCCTACCACAGTGACATCCACAGTGGGGTGTCAAGTGAAGGCTATAAATAAAGTTCCTGTGGAGCGCTTTCTCAGTTACTTTTCTCTCCTTGTTGAAGCCAAAAAATTTATGGACAAAATTAGTGGAGGAAAGGTTTATTTAGCTCACAGTTTGTGGAGGTTTCAGTCCGTACTTGGCTGGCTCCAAGGCAGAGTGGCACATGGAAAAGGAAAATAGCTCATGGCAGTGGAAAACAGCAAAAGGAGGAAGAGCAAAAAGTGGGGAGAAGCAGCAATCAAGCCTCTTTCCCTCTGTTGTGTTGTATGCAGTCTACCCAACCTAGGGTGGGTGTAACACTCACACCCACAGTTCTGTCATTGGGCCATGAATCAATCTTAAACTCTAGAAGCCTGCACCATGACTACATGAGGCTTTTGGGGGGGGGCATTTAGATGCAAACCTTAACAAGTGGCTTTCTAAATAGTTTCTCAGTCAAAGTGAATTTATTTTCATTTCCATCTTCTACTCAATGCAATTTTCTTCCCATCTTTCTAGACATGCTGTTTGTCTTCAGAAAACAAAAGAGATATATGAAGAAAGAATTCAAATGTTCAAAAAATATCAATAGCAACCATGACCACATCAAAACCTACTATTTGTTCAGGTAGATGAAGTCAGTAAAAATAGTCCATTGTTTTATACTCCTGCTCTCTTACCTGTTCATTCATCTACTATTCACCACAATCTACCATCACCATCCACCATCCATGCATGTATCCATCCATCCATCCCTGTCTATTTATCTATCTGTCTGTCTATCTATCTATCTATCTATCTATCTATCTATCTATCTATCTATCTATCTATCTTCTGTCTATCTATCTATCATCTATCTATCTATCATCTATCTATCAGCTACCTATCTATCTTCTATGGTTTAGGTGTGGTATGAGTGTGAATTTTAGAGGTACCTTTAATAGGCTATAATTTAAGTGTGAAGATAAAATTAGCAAGATAAGTGTAGCCTTTGAGAACATCAGAAGAATTTCTAGTTCATAAATATGCTGAATTTGCACGAATTGGACTGCTGTATCTTGAAGAATACCCCAAAACTGGTCTTGCCTAGAGGAGTATCAAGAAGATTTCTGTATCCTAAGAGAAAAAAAGTAAGGATTTCTTGCCCGGGAGAGCACGAGGAGGGAGATAACAGCCGATAAGAGTGATTTCAGGATTTTAGCAGCCCATGTGAGCACCAGCAGGGAAGCAGTAACTCAGGGAAGTGCTTTCAGAGATGCTGTTTTACTCTTCTCTCATTGCTGGGACAAATACCCAACACCCAAAATGAAGGAGGGAAAGGTTTATTTAGCTCACAATTACTCCAGGTTTCATTCCATATTTAGCTGGCTCCAATGCAGCCTAGCACAAGGCAGAGGGCGCCCTTTCATGGTGGCAGCAAAGAGCAAGAGCAAAAGGAGAGGTAGCAGCAATTCAAGCAGCTACCTTCTCCTCCCACTTCACATTGTAATGCAAATCACCTGCCCCAGGGCAGGTGCAGAATCCACATCCACAGTAATCAATCACAAACTCTGGAAACAGCCCCATGACTGCATGAGGCTTTTGGGGGACACCTACACACAAACCATAACAGATGCTCTAGCCTAAAGCCAAAATGAAGCCACAGTAGGCACACTGAGTATGTGAAACCTGGTGTCCTGTCCCTGCTTCTTCTAAGGTGGGAGAATCCTTTCTCCTTCTTGTCCTGTGTTCTCAAGTAGTCCCTCATGCCAGTGCTGACTGCCAAGTATAGAAGACTGTGTGGTGAGAAGAAAGATAAAGAGGAAATGTATTGGCCAATTAGGTCTGATGAGCAAGGCCCTTGCTAGTTGGGTCACGGTACAATGACTTTCTGTAAGTTGAGGCAGAATTCTTTGGGGATCAGAATTTTCCTAGTTGTTCTTGCTTTATCTTGGTCTTAACCATCCAGCAGAAAAGTGTAAAAATGAAGTATGAAAAATAAAGACATGTTAATATGCTGACCTGTAAAAGGCTCAAGTCAACAACTTCTGACATTGCCAGTCCAATGGATAACCCACTACTATTATGGACTATTGGACTATATTGGAATATTTTGCTGAATTCACATCTACAGTATTTAAATGACAATGGAATACCCTTCTCTGACAAAACTAAACAAAAAAAGAGGATAAAAATGACGGACCATTTTGTATCTGTATATTCGAAAGTTAGGATACAGCTACATTCTCTTAATTCAATGAATAGAAAGATTTGTTCTAATAGTGTTTGTGGACAGGATATCATGTCTACATCTTGTATATAAATAACTTCTAAGAAGGCAACAATGTGCAATGCATTAATTTTACATTTTTTTTCCTTTTTGCTGTAAGCCCTTCTGAAACCCCATCAAAATGTATGTGAACACATGACCACATGCACATGTATGTGTGTGTGTATGTTGTTTTATTTTCATGTAACTTTAGGAAATTCAAAAACTCTTGGAAATCCATCCATGAATCTTATTTTTAAGACCTCAGCATTAAGTGTACATATATGCATTCTAAATTTTTACCTCTTTGGGTTTTCCAATAGAGAAAGGGTAGAAAGGGAAGTTGAATGGTTGGTGCTTAGTGCAAGGTGGGACTTAGATCTACTTGAGAATGGGAGGCAGTGTTTCCAGCCAGAACTCTGAATGTCAGTCCTGGCAGCAGTCCTACCTCCAAATGAGCTACTGGAATGTAAGAATGTAGATTGATGACAGCAATAAACCATTTTCAGATTTTCTGGGCAGGGGGACAGCAGGTGTGCAGAACAGGCAGCTTTCACCTACCAATGTGGGAGGAAGGACACCTTGGAGACTGGGCATGCTCTGGTGTTGGCTGCCTCTGAGCAACACGTCAGAAGACTGACTTCTTCCAGTGTCATCTGCCTGTATCTGGGAACTGGGGTGAACCCTGATGTAATGCTTCCCAGCAGTGGACATCCCGAGACACCACCTGACCTTTCTTGGTTAAGCCACTGGGGTAGAATAGGAAGACACTTAGGCCACTCACGAGGGTAATACCATCAGAGCTATGAATATACTGACTGAAAATGCATGGTAGCCAGAAGGTGGATCCTAAATGGATGCACCAAGTTAAAAGGCAGTCTCTGTGTACAAACCTGCCAGATTGTTAGGCAAGCTGGGAAACTGTCATATAGTTGTACACCTTTATAGGTTTGCAGGATTGAGACTATAGCTCCTCTTACTTTTTTAGAATTAAAGAATGAGGGTCATGAATTTACTATCTTCCCATGGATTGATAGTCCCTCCTCATTCTGCCTGGCTTACCAGAGGCATGCATCTCTCCAAGCAGACAATATTCCGAATGACAAGGGGTTGAGGTAGGAAAGAAGCACAGGTAAATTTGAGGCTTGGCAGAGCCAAGAGTGGAAAAGCATAGATCAAAACCAGGGCACAGGGTCAATGTCGGACCATCAAGCACAGATACAATCATAAGAACTTGAAGATAGATGCTGAGCTGCCTCTGCAGAGAAGGCCATGACCTTGCTGCCATGGCAGGACAAGGGCTTAGGCAGGCCAGCCAACTTCTCTGAACCTCACTTTGCTCATATATGCAAGACAACATGAATAACACCTAATGGTCAATGTAGTGGTTAGATTAAAAATTGAACATAAATCACTTAACACATTCATGGCACAAGGAATCAGATCTAATTAGTAGTGGCTTATTATTACCCATCTACTGACTATCAAGCCAGGTTCTTAGACAGGTTGGGGCAGTGACAGTTATGAAAATGAGAAATAGTCTAGGTTCTCAGTTTTCTGAGATCTTCACAATTATCACAGAAGTCAGATTGTGATGAGTGCTATAATAAATGAAACGAGTATGGCTGAGTTTCTCTGGTGACCCCATAATTGCTCACTTGTGGAAAACCTCTCAAGTGCCCAAAACCCTCCTAGACAAAGATATTATAGAACCATGCTTCCAATTAATGTCTCTTAACTTGAATTACAAAGGTGGGCTAGGATTTCTCAGGGTCACTGCTAACTGTTTCTCAGGTAACTAGAATTAAAAAGTATGCACAATGACATTCTTTAAGGGTGTTTTTAAAGACTCAGGGATATATGTGTAAGAGGACCCTTTTCTACCATGGGCCATTGAACAACAATTGAAAATCTCAGGGCCTTAGACCTAGAGAGTGATCATATTTTCTCTCCCTTCCATCACCCTGAGAACACAAAGCTCTTTCTCATTCAGTTTCATAATTAGAATAGGTCTCTATGAATGTTCATCCAAAGAAGAAACAACACTGCTTTGTTTATATATAATCAGCTTTTCATGGAAAAATCTGAGTTAAGGAGAGGTAGAGAAACACCACTGCAGAGAGGGCCAGAAATAGAAGAGTAGAGACAGATAGGGGCACACATATAGTTCAAGAACTGGGACATACAGAGAAGCTCAGACAGCTGTGGCACACGCTCCATGAGATTGGTGTGCCCTTACATACATATATGTGTGTGCTTGTGTGTGTGTGAGCATGCGTGTGTGTGTGTGTGTGTAATGGTTGCATATGAGAGCAAGAAGAGGGGGAAGGAAAAGAAGGGACACGCTAAGCCATATCTTCTGAATCCACAATCAGCAAGCTTGTTCTCTAAAGGGCCAGTTAGAAAATATTTTAGGTTTATGGACCACTTGGTTTCTGACATAATTATTCAATGGATGTAGGACAAAAGGAGCCAGTATACATAATATGCTAATGAATAAGCATACTGTTCCAATAAAACTTTATTTATAAAGACAGTTAGCAGAGCAGATTTAGCCCATGGGCCATAATTTGCAAACCCTGCTTTAAATCATGGCCCTTTAAACAGTCAATAAACAGTTACGTCTCTCCTGAGTTCTTAAGGCTATGATTCTTAGGTAGCTCTAAATAGTTCAATCTGTTCTACAAGACTATGGTTTCTGGGAGCCCATACCTTTATGTTAATTCCCTATAAACCATAAAAGCTGGCACATTCTTATGAGAAAGGAGGAACCAGGAAGAACTGCATTTCAAGTAGCTGTGGAGTGAAATGGGTGATAAGTGCCACCTAGATGCAGCCAGCTAGCCCTAATACTAGTTGCAGCCCATGCTCGGAGCTTTCCTTCTAGGCCAAGAATTCACTCCACCTCCTGGCCCTGTGTTCTGTCCCAGCACATAATGATTCTGACCTTTGGCATTTCAAGAGTCTGTTTTTAAAAAAATGTGGCATTTTGATCCACCCATTGTTGAAATTTTGGAAGGAAAAATAAATAATTTGAGGCATATGGTGGATTCATCAAGGAAAGCCCTGAGAGAGGAAGCAAATAGACAGCAGAAATGGAGAAAGGAAGAATGTTCTCAAATAGTTATTTATCTTTTTTGCTCTTCTTCCGGAGAGAGCTGGAATAGAAATAGCAGTGGGAAACCTGCTTGAGGAGGCTCTGAGATAGACCAGATGCGGCCTGACCTCGTGGTCACTGCTAGCTCCAGCTGTCTAACATGTTTAACATTCCTCATATTTAGATTTATATCATGCTGTTCTCCTGCAGAGTTCAAGCACTTGGTGTGATATATTGGAAAAACACTGCGCTAATTGTTGGGCAATCTCAACATCATTCTGGTTCTGCAGTATATTTAGTTTGAGGCAGGCCAGTGTCTCTGAGTGTGCTCTGAGTCTTCTGAAAGAGGTATACACATTGTACCCAGTGATCTTGAGAAAGACAAAGCTAAACCAAATTAAACAAACTTCTCTCTTTACTGAAGACCACTCATACTCTTTGATATACAAATGTGCTTTATCAGTGGCCATGGTCATAACTACATAATATATGTGACATTATCTATCATCCTTTTTTCCTGCACCTGTCTTCTCCTCACGTTTCCACAGCACAGCCACGTCCTATGTTATCTTTCCTTGGGCCAAATTGTGTGTGTTTTTTCCTTGTCTGTGGATGTCACTCAAAGGCCTGAATAAGGTCTTCTGTTCTTTTTTGTATATGTTCTGTATGTACCTATGTATTCTTAAAGCTAAAACCATGACTTGTATAGTTCAGTTTACATGTCTAGTTTTGACTCCTTACTTAGATCTCTGTTTCCAGGTGACATTGCTGTGTACATGTTTTTATCTTTTCAACCATGACATGTCTAAAGTCACCTTTGCATCTTCTCCTCATTTCTTCCTTAGAACTCAGAACCAGGCCTTGACTGCTTTTTACCACACATCTCTCCCTCCCCAGATAAGCCCCTTATCTCCATATTTTCAGCATGTGTCTATCAAAATAGCATCTGTGTTTGTTTGTATGTCATTAAAGAGGATCACCCAAATCTTCATGGGATGGAAACTTGGATCCTGGTATGGATGCATTTGACTTCATTGGTTCAGTCTACAATAATCCCGTCCAGTTTAACCTCCTCCAGCTGGACATGCCTGTGACACTTTCAATGCTCTACAGCCATAGTTACAGCACTAGAGGGAAAATTTATGTTCTGTGGGTCTTTCATGTCCTCTATGAGATCTACTAAGGATGAAAACACTCAGGGCATCCTGTTCATATTTTGAAGTTGATTGTCAGTTGTCCATTAAGATCTTATTGTTCTTTTTTGTTTTATTTTGTTTTTGGCTGAACTGGATATTGAACTCAGGCCCTTGAACTTGCCAGGGAAGCACTTATTCCACTGAACCATCTCCCCAGCCCCAGTCTGATTGTTCTTAAACAGCATCAAGAGCTGCAAATATTACTAGCAGCATCATTCTGGGCACACAAAATAGATTAGCAAAGTCATTGACTCATCCCCCTAAGAAGAGTATATGTGTATGTGAGAGATTTATTGTAAAGAATTGGCTTATGTGGTTATAGGGACTGGTGAATCCTAAATCTGGAAGATAGGCTGCAAACTAAAAATTCAAGTCAGAGCTTATTCTAGTTTTGAGCCTGAATTTTACTGAGCAGGAA
This sequence comes from Ctenomys sociabilis, assembly GCA_004027165.1. Classification (NCBI taxonomy): domain Eukaryota; kingdom Metazoa; phylum Chordata; class Mammalia; order Rodentia; family Ctenomyidae; genus Ctenomys; species Ctenomys sociabilis. Next base: position 22,505 of record PVKA01001850.1, on the reverse strand, counting down.
GCTGAAAACTCAGGCAGAGCTGCTATGTCTCACATGTGAGGACATTACATTCTTCTTCAAGAAACTTCAATCTTTGCTGGTGTAGCCTTTAGCTGATTGGACAGGCTCACTCATACTAGGGAGGGCAATCTGTTTTCTTAAAAGGCTGAATTTGAATGTGATCACACCCTAAAAATAACCTCATAGTTTAACTACAGATGTTTGATTAACCTGGGTGTCACAGCTTAGACATGTTGATATATGCAATTAGCTACTGAAGGAACTTTGGGAGTCCTTCTACTGCTTGAAGGCCTATTATTGGCTTCTCTTGGCTCAGACAGAGCCTTAAAACACCTTGCTCTGAGGGAGTAGTCTGAGTTCCTAGAACTGCTTTTTGTCAACTTGCAGGAAAAACCACTGGTCTGATGAATGGTGTGCCCTGATTTCCCTATCTTTACAAAATGAAAACTGAGTTTTCTTTATATCTCACATTTCATACTGGTGCATTAAATTGTACCTGCACCTATACAATGTGAGAGTAATAACAAACATATCAAAATTTGACAATGTGCCAACACAATTTTATGTGAGTTGTGTCCAACAGACTTTAGGCAAAATGACTAACATTCCCAACAATCCTGGCAGAGAGTAGCTGTCCCTATTCTCATTTTATAGGAGTAAACTGAGGTGCAGAGAAGTCAAGTAACATTGTCCATGATTAGACAGGTAGACAAGTGGCAGACCCAAGTTTTGAACCCTTGCAGTCTGGATCCAAAATCTGAGGTCTAACCAACTATATACTCCTGTATTTCCTCTCTAATTCATAGGGATGTGGTGGATGGAATAATTGATTCATAAATCCTCCATGAACACTGAAGACCCTTTAGCAATGGGATTAATAGTTTGTCCCTTGAGTTTTTCTAAGCCACCCATTGGGAAGGCGTGTCATACCTGAATCCCACCTGGAAACTCCTAGCACCTTGTCAAGTGCCTGGCAAACTGACTTCATGTGTGGTGAACACTGGGGCAGTGGACTGAATCAAGATGAACAAACAAACTGCCACTTGATGAGATCTCAATTTTTGAGTCCATTTCTCTGGTGAGTGTGAAGGGAGGAAGTCAACCTCTAACCTTTTTATTTTTGTGCAAATATTGAGAAGAACATCTCACAGCAATTCATATTTACCTGTGCATATTCTCTGATCAGGTTCTTATAAAAATAAAGCAATACCTGTGCTTCCTTTTTTCTGTGCATACACACTTGAAATAAGGCAGCAGATCTTGCTAGCATCAGGAGGCCCAAGTGCTGTTTTGAGCTGCTGGGCACCAGAAAGTATGACTGTATGTTATTCCCAGAAATAAAAGAGGAGATGAGAGATCTGCTGTTCTTGGAAAGCCTCTCACAATGGCTCATACAACTCCCAGTGCACTGCCTTGAGTTGCTTTTGGGCTGGCAGACATTCACTTTTAGACTTCAGTTTGGCTAAATGATTGCTTTGAGTGCAATAGTGAAGACCAAGGGGAGGTCAAAGAAGGGTTCAGGAACTTTGCTTAATGCTGTGCTTTGGTTTTCCATCTTCTCTTTCCTGTGATTCATGTTTTCCAAAGGATGCTCCTCCAGGCCTATTGTCAAGCCTCAAGAGCAGTGACTCTAAGGGAAAACTAAAGATCTTTCCAGGATGTATCCTTTTGAAGGTCTATCGTCTTTATATTCTAGGTCTGCTTGAATCTTCACCTTTGCTTTCTCCCTAGACAAGAAAGGCCTCTGTAGACAGTGCAATGGAATAGGGAACAGGATAGCTCTGCTTTAGCTCTGCTTTTCAGCATATATTTCATGCTGTTTGTGGTGAGAGTAGGCCTGTCTCCATGGTGTGAAGGTCCGAGTTTCCAAATGCAGTTTATATTGGAGCCTTGTTTCCCTCACTGCTCATTTCTTTTTCCTTCCAAGTGGGCAACTGCACTAGAAGCCCACTTCCCACCTGATCAACATGTTCTGCTCTTTTCCCAATCCTCTATTTCCTTTGATTTTTCAGTTCAGTGGATCGCACTGCTAGCCATCTGCTCAACACCAATGCTTTTCCTTTTCTTTCCCAATTAGTGAGGTGCAGTGACGTGTTCAATTAGCCATATCCCTCCAGTTTACTTGTGCATTCCTTGGTGCCTGAAGGCAAAATTCTATTCCTGCAGACAAATGGAATGCAAGCAGACTCAACTCCTTCCTTAAGATTGCCATCTTTCTTATTCATAATGATTTGTTCTTTGCTTGTCTTTCCATGGCTGGTTTCTCTTTTTCTCATTACACTCTTCCCACCAGCTCTGATGGGCAGAGTTATGGCATCTCTGAGGTTTCTGCAGGCAGTTTCTTGGTGACATTCCCGGGCTGGTACACTTTGGCTTAAACTGAGGGTTGCTTCCTGGCTGCATAGTACAGAGAGAAATAGCACCTCGGTCTCATGAGGGTCAGCTTGTAGTCATGCCTCATTTTACCCAGTCATACAAATACAAACAAAAGAATCCTTTTAAAGTAGCTAAATCTTGAAGTTTGGAGATACCTGTTTTGTGTTCCCAATGGTTTGTGTACTGGGTTTGGCCATAAATCTCTTCTGATGACAGGGATGACAAACACCTGGTTCTTTTGACATCAATCTCCTTTTCAGTTGAATGGAACAGAGATCATGGCTCTATCACACTATTCTTTTGAGTGTTTGTTCATTTTGAGGCCAAAGCATTTTGGAATCTTGCTGGAAACAGTGTTCAAGTGAACCACTGGTGTATCCCCCAGTCAGTCTGCAAAATGCACACTTTAATGAAGGTCTCTGTGCTTCTTCTAAGGGGACTGGAATGTAAAGATGCTAAGCCTTTGGGACAGCATGGTACTTCTCTTAGGGTAAGATCAGGGTAAAATTTGTTCCAGCCAACCATAGGAAATGAGGAGATAATGACATTCCCTCTTCCAAAGGCCTTGTTTAATCTTTCTGTCTAATCCCCCTAAAACCCCTAAGAAAGGGCCTGTGTCTACTGTCCTGGGGCTGATGTAAGGAGATGAGTGGGAATAGAAGCAGAGAGGAGACTCACCAGAGACAGCACATCCTGAAGATCAGCACATGGTAAGTGTGACAACCAACTTCTTGGAAGGGGACGGCAGAATTGTAATTAAATTTTCTGATCTTGTTAGCCAATTTCTTCATTCACTGCCCCTGAACCAGAGAACAGGGAGGGAGGAAGGACACTGTTGAATCTGTGGCTGCAAGGAGGGAAATGAGCTTTTCACGGATTATTGGGTTAGTTCCACTTCTCCCACTTTTTAATTTATTTGTCTGCATGTTCTCTAGAGCTGAAAAGGCTCTGAGTCCCTTTCCATTTTCTTTTAATTAGATCTGATTTTGGAGTCTGAAAACTTGGGTGGGACTCAGGTTATAATAGCAGGATGATAACAGTTGGAAGGCCCTCTTGTCCCAATTAGATCTTTTGCAGAATTTGAGATTCCTAGTGATGGGCTTCTTTTTCTTTTTCTCTTTTGTTTTTTAGTCAACAGTTACAGCATTATTTGTTATTTTACACTGTACCAGTTTGTGTTCTTATGGTTAAAAATCATGAATGTTGCTCCTATGTTTCAAGAGAGGAGCACACATTCATTTTCAAAGTGCTCTCCTTCATGTTTCACTTTTGTACAATGGAGCACAAGGCATGAAAGTTAGTTGTGGCCTCTCTGGGAGGATTAACATTGTGTGTGTGTGTGTGTGTGTGTGTGTGTGTGTGTGTGTGCGTGCATGTGTGTGTGTGTTTAAAGCAAAAAAGAAAAAAAAAAAACTCAAAGGAAAACAAAGAAATAACCACATAGGAAACTGGTCAAAAGGAAAAAAAAAAGAGCCAAATGAGATTTTGGTGGGTAATATGGTTCATTAGTTAAAAATCACTGGCCATTATATAAGGGCCCAGGTGAGAAACCCAAACATAGAATAGTTGGTGGCTCATGAAGAAACAAGAGTTCATTTCATTGCTTTGGTTTGAATGTGCTACAAGCAGCAGATGCCCCGTCAGGTGTGCCATGCCGGCTGACCTATGTGGCCTAACTATGCTGGGAAGCATTTAGGTTACACTTCGCCCAGGACAAGAAATATTCTCCACATTTCTTCTTAAAGGTACAGGATTTACAAAGCTACAGAACATGTTTTGAATACTTAACATATAGGCTACCCAATAGATGCAAAGAACACTGTGAGAAACCCTGTTGGATCCTTCAATAAGTGGATGGACATCTTCCAGCATAACTGAATTGAGATTCCAAAGAGACATCTCTGCTGAAAGTGAGAGACAAGACATATGTATTCAGTGATCATAGTCCAAGAAAAATGATTGAAATATGAGCCTAAATTGGAAGCCACAAGGCACGAACTGAATTATACATTTGGCTTTGAAGTCAGTCTGCTTCATACTTGGGCAACCTGAAGGACATGGCTCTAGAATGCATATTCCCCCCAGTAATTCATGGGTTCTTGAGAATACCCAGAGAGTGATGCTTCTGTCTGTTGTAGAGATGCCAACAGGTGACAAGAGAGCACAGCATACAACTTACCCCTGAATTTACCAACCCAGGATTTCATTTGGTCCAAAGATGAAACTTGATTTTTCTAGAAAGTTCTGAGGATCACAGAGAGATTAGAAGACATTGACTTGGACCTTCCAGTGACAAAAATTGAAACTGGAGAAATGTAGGTAGGAGGAAGGATATTTTCAGCACAGGGAACTATGCAAGTAATGGCCAGAAGGACAAAATGTGGTAAGTAAATGAGAAATTGGAAGAAATTCAGCTTGGGAAATAGAAAGGCATATGATGAACTGCAGTAGGGAACAGAGCTAGAAGGCAGGTTTGAACTGAAAATTACAGAGTACCCCAAATGCTCGGAATAATCACAGAACACCCACAAATATGAATTGCATTTATACTTTATGGAGTAGGAAATGTGGCCACAGAAAGCTTGTGCCAGGGAAGAAAGGCAGTGATACTCAAGGAGGGACAATCCTCTGAATCTGTTTCTCTGTAAAAGGAAGACACTGGACAAATTGTTATTTGAGAGTCATTTTTTTCATGAGCTATACCTCAACTGTATCAAAACAGAAAAAATGACTTACTAGTTCCAGATACCTTTGTTCTAAACAAATCTGTGTGTTTCTTTTTTCTCAGAATGATGGGAAAGAAAAAGGGTGAGGAAGGAGGTAGTAGAGGGGTAGATAAGCAGCAGTCATAAAGGGGAGTTTTACAATTTATAGATTCATAGATGAAGCATAAAAACATTAAAACTAAAATTAATGAACTAATAATTGTTACTGCTGCTACTACTTTTGCCAATAAAAATGATGCTATTTAAGTGTTCTTGGGGAAAGAAAGTGGAACGAATCCCATTATTTCTGGAAAGGTATCTGACTTAGAGAAGTGGAAAGTAAATCTTTTGCAGCTCAGATTGCAGAAGCCTCTGATGTGTTTGGTTACCAGGACTGTGGCTTCTGGAATCCAAGGTTCCTGAGCTCAGCATTATTGGCTGTGCTATTTCCTGTTGCTTGGGACCAGTCTGCTCCCTGTTTTCTCTGGGAGAGAAGAACATCTTCATATGATCCTCAAACCACAGCATTTTAAGGCTAAGAGGAAACAGTTATTTCATAGATTAGAAAATATTCCTAGGATTTCAAATTACATCAAAACAACTGGAGTAGTGAAATTTATATATTTATTCTGTAAGAAATGGGTGAGGCAAGAATAATGTCCAAAACACTAATGAAGAAAAGAGACACTTCACCAAAGTGGTTTTTCACAAGAATTCTGACTTCGTCTTACTACTTCCAAGCATGCAAATGGGCTTCTGGACTTGGGAACAAAGTAGACCAGAGACTTGGACCTAAGATGAGGTAGTGAACAGGCTAAGGTAACTGATCCATGATCTTACAAACCTTTTCCAGGTAGCCACTCTCAGACTGTAAGTATGAGGTGAATGATCTTGTGGAGCGCATCATCCCTTTTCTGCCCTTCTTACACAGTGTTGAGGGTAGGAAACCCAGGTGACCTTGGCCCACCTTTCCCTGCTGGCTTCTGACTTGGAAACCCCTTATAGACAATGATTAAGTGGAAGGTAATGGATATAATTTCCTGCCAGGCCAGATATGGCATGGAGCTGTTGTCAAAGAGTCTTAGGGCCTCTTGCCTGTGGTCTGGCCTCTTCACAAACACCAGCCCAAGCATGGTTGAGAAAAACTCACCGAAATCAATATGCAGAACTGCCTATTGTGGATATCAATAATTTATTATGGACACTAAGCTGAATGAAAGTGTAATGATTTTTGAACAAACATTAAATATGCAGTTTCTGAGTTCAGAACTGATACACTACAAAAATAGGGCTCAAACAACTCAAAGCTAATAAGGACATATTAGGCTTTCATTAGGACAGATATTAAAATGAAAGTATAGCTTCAACATATTTTTATACAGTGAAATATAGTACAATCACTTCTTTCATTAGGTGTGGGGAAATAAAAATTTAGCACCAACATCTAGTTAGAAGCTTTTGTACTTCTCATCAATTCAACATCCATTTCCAATATGAACAACTCAGGAGGCTTTTCTTTGCTGAACTAGTATATTTTTTCTGTGAATCCTCATTTAATTGATTACAACATAGAAAGTATGACCATATAGGAAACTTCCCTGGAAATATGATTACCTGAAACAATGGCGAAAAGCATATGAAATACTGAGAATTAAGAAATTCTATTTTTGAGTTATTTGTGGCAATTCAAAGAAAAAGAGAAATAATCGAAGTAGATACAGGAGAGAAGAGATTATTAGTAATATTTAACAAAAACTTTACAAGACTTTTTGTGCATTTTTTGGGGAAGTATTTTGAACTTAAAGTTCAGATAAAATATTCTTATCTAACAATGAAAATAGTGACAGTCAATAAATACAAGCACCAGAGATGAAGGTAAGGTAGAACAACTTCTTTGTTCTCCATTCAGCTAAATGGATATAGAAGTCACTTGCTGAAATGGACCCTAGGGTTCAGGTTGACAAATTCCAGGGGGTGGGAAGTAGTGGTCAGCTGCAGATACCCTTAGAAGAGACTGGTAACTATGTAATCATTCTAAGTAAGCCAGCAACAGTACAAACTCCTGGAATGTCCTTATTAGGAAGGACTTTAACAGTCCCTCAACCTACTCCACTTCCCAGCATTGTAAAATAATCAACAGCCCCAGAGACTGGCCAGGGACAGCGCGGCCTCCTTGACCCGTCCACGCCCGCCCAGCACCAGAGACCTCCCGAGACAGCGAGACCCAAGGCCTGAGACAACAGCAGACTCCAGTGGCCTCCTGGATTCCGCCCCAAGCTCTTCCAGCGAGTGGGAATTTGCACGACTCAGCAGGCTTCCCAGATCAGTGAGAGTGTGGTGAGTCTGAGGGAGAGCCATTGGCTTCTTCCCAAGAGCGCTACCCAGACCCCTGTCCCCAATCCCTCCAAGCCAGTGACTGGCCTGAAACCTCAGGACCCACTCACCAACACCTCCCCATATCCCCTGCGCTAAAGCCCGCTGAACGAGTGGGAATTTCCCCGATTCCCTGGGCAGCAAAGTTCAGTGAGTGTAGAACTCCAGGACCGCCGTGCCAGAGAGACAATTCCCAGGGATTCCCTGTCCCCCCACCCCATGGCCCGGTGAGAGCTCCAGGCACACTGTGCCAGAGAAACATTTCGAGGTGATTACCGGCCCCACCCCACAGCCCCAGATCAAGTGCAGTTTGGCCTGGAGTGAGAACTCCAAGCCTGCCACGCCAGAGGGACATTTCTCAGCAATCCTCAGTCCCATGCCATGGACCGAAACCCAGCACAGCCTGGCCTATGAGTGAGGGCTCCAGGCCCACTGCACCAGAGGGACCTTTCCCAGCTTTCTTGGGTTACGGGCTGTAGACCCAGATCCAGCACAGGATGGCCAACTCAATACAACCTACTCAGTGAATAAGATCATCCACTATCCTTTTGTGAGCCCAGAAGAACAACCAAGGCCCAGGCCTGCACACCTGGGGAATGACCTGCCTGACACAGGGCTGACCCCGGGAACCAACAGAGGGGAACCAAAGGAGTTGCAGCAAAAAAGGAACTGAACACAACAGCTAGATCCATGATAGGCATACCTGGAAAATCTCAAACTTAATAGACTGGGACCCGAATCTCAGAACAAGCTAAGGTTACAGCTGCACCAAAGCTCTACACCAGAGGTCAAAGGTCAGTGCTATACAAAATGACAAAGAGAAGGGGAAAAATGCAATCGCAGACCTCAAGTCCATCAGGAAGGGCAGAGGACACTAGCTCAGCTGCAATGAATGAACTAACAGATACAGCAGCAAAGGAACAACAGCAGAAAGCTATAGAGGAAATAAAATGAGAAGTAATTCCCCAAATTAAAAAAGAAATATTTGAATACATAGTATCTGAAATAAAGAATGAATTCGGGTGGAAAAACAATGCTCACCCAGAAGAAGTGCAGAGAGCACTATTCCAGCTGATATATATGAATTAATAGCATCTGAAGCAAAGAAACAGCAGCAGAAAGATCATGAGGAACTCAAAGCAGAAATAAGTTCTGTAATCAAAAAAGAACTTTTTGAAGTCATAGGATCTGAAATACAGAAACAAGTCCAGAAATATACAAAGGAAATCCAACTTGGAAGAAACATAGCAGAAAAAGAATTAATAACTACCTCTAAAGAAGACATGGATAAAAAAAATTGAGGAGATCAGAAATATGATGGATTCCTTGAATGAGCAGAAACGAAATAGACATGAAACACAGTCAAGGAGATATAGAAGAACTAAAAATATCAATCACGAGTCTACAAAGCCATGTGAATGAAAGCAAAGACAGAGTTTCAGATCTTGAAGATGCCGGAGCAGCTAGTGAAAAGGTGAGAAAGGATCTCTGAACAGCAATGAGAATGCAGGAAAAAGTAATCCAACACCTGCAAGATGACGCCAGGATGAACAATGTGAGAATAATTGGTATCAACGAGAAAGAAGGAGTCAATACAAATGACATAAAAAGAATTTGGGGAGAAATAATTGCAGAAAACTTCCCAAATATGAGGAAACAATCCAACACTCAGGTCACCAAAACACACTGAAAACCAAATAACCTCAACCCAAGTAGAAACACACCAAGACATATAATAGTTAAGATCCCAGAAATCCAACACAAACATAATATACTGAAAGCTGCGAGAGAGAAGAAGGAGCTCACATTCAAAGGAAAACCCATCAGAATTACAGCTGACTTCTCTACACAAACAATGAAGGCAAGGAGAACATGGAGCAAAGTCATACACAAAAACAAATTCCAGCCCTGACTATTATCCCCTGCAAAACTCTCTTTCAAGTTTGATGGAGAAGTGAAATACTTCCACGACAGAGAACAACTAAAGAATTTCACGATGACAAAGCCATCGCTTCACAGGCTGCTGAAAGATGTTCTAGAGAGAGATCACAATGACCAGAACTCCATGAATGAGAATGGAAGGAACCCACTAAATAGGACAGTCAATTAAACACAAGTTACAAAGGAGTAAACAATACCATGTAAATATCATGACAAACATAAGTCAGCACATTTCAATTATAACCATCGATGTAAACGGACTCAATTCTCCAATTAAGAGAAATAGACTGGCACAGTGGATTAGGAAACAAAATCTAACAATATGCTATGTACAAGAAACACACTTAACTCAAAAGGATATGCATAGGCTCAAAGTCAAAGGATGGAAAACAATACTACGTGCCCCAGCACCTCAGAAAAAAGCAGGAGTAGCAATTCTGTTCTCAGTCTCAATTTCAAACCAAGAATGACCAAACGACACAAAGAAGGCCACTATATATTGGTTAGGGGAAAAATTCAAGAGCAAGAAGTAACATTCATAAATATCTAGGCACCAAACAAAGGAGCACCCAACTATGTAAGAGAAATCTTAAGGGACATGAAAAACTTAACGTCTAACAAGACGATCTTAACAGGAGATCTTAACACACCCTTATCTCAAAAAGATAGGTCAACCAGACAAAAAATCAGCAAGGAAGTAGCAGAACTGAACGAGAGCTTAGAACAAATGGATCTGGTGGACATATACAGAGTGTTCCACCCAACCACAGCTGAAGACACATTTTTTCAGCTGCACATGTATCATTTTCCAAAATAGACCACATACTAGTCCAGAGGTCATGCCTAAGTATATGCAAGAAAATAGAAATTATCCCATGCATACTATCTGACCACAATGCAAGGAAATTGGAAAGAAATGACAAAAAAAAAAAAAAAAAAAAAAAAAAAAAAAAAAAAAAAAAAAAAAAAAAAAAAAAAAAAAAAAAAAAAAAAAAAAAAAAAACAGAAAAAAACAATAAATCCATGGAAACTAAACAACACCCTACTCAGCAATCAATGGGTTGCAGAAGAAATTCAACAAAAAATTCAACAATATCTACAAATCAATGAAAATTCAAGTAGAACTTATCGGAATTTATGGGATGCCATGTTCTTAGAGGGAAAATAAAAGCTATGAACTCGCACATTAGGAAAACAGAAAGAGAACAAAATAGCACCTTAATGTTGCACCTCTGACAACTAGGAAAAGAAGAGCAAACAAAATCCAGAGCAAAAAGTCGGGAAGAAATCATAAAGATTAGAGCAGAAATTAACTCAATTGAGATGAAAAAAAAAAAAAAAAAAAAAAAAAAAAAAAAAAAAAAAAAAAAAAAAAAAAAAAAAAAAAAAAAAAAAAAAAAAAAAAAAAAAAAAAAAAAAAAAAAAAAAAAAAAAAAAAAAAAAAAAAAAAAAAAAAAAAAAAAAAAAAAAAAAAAAAA
>PVKA01001850.1:0-11532 GCA_004027165.1 Ctenomys sociabilis | reverse complement strand
TGAAAAGAGGCAAAAGAAAATTCAAGTACAAGCCATAAGGAATGAAAAGAGTGAAATCACCACAGACCCAGTGGAAATTCAGAAAATATGACTAGTTGCTTCGAGAATCTTTACGCTCACAGAATAGAAGACACAGAAGAAATGGACATATTCCTTGAAAGGTACAAATTACCAAAACTGAATCAAGAAGATATAACAACTCTCAATAAGCCAATAACAGCCAACGAAATATGAAACGTAATAAAAAGCCTACCGACAAAGAAAAGTCCAGGTCCTGATGGATTCATAGATGAATTCTACAAGAAATTTATAGAAGATATAATCCCCACACTCCACAAACTCTTCCATGAAGTTGAAAAGGAAAAAGACCTCCCAAAATCATTTCTGGAGGCAAGTATAATACTGATTCCAAAACCAGGGAAAGACACAAACAAAAAGGAGAACTACAGGCCAATCTCCCTCATGAACATAGATGCAAAAACACTCAACCAAATCCTGGCAAATAGAATACAGCAATTCATTAAGAAGATCATACACCATGACCAGGTAGGATTCATCCCACGGATGCAAGGATGGTTCAATATTCGAAAATCTATAAATGTATTACACTATATTAATAGATTGAAATCTAAAAACCACATGATCATCTCAATTGATGCAGAGAAAGCCTTTGACAAAGTCCAACACTCATTTTTTTTTTTCCCAACACTCATTCATGTTCAAGGTCCTACAGAAAATTGGAATAGATGGACTCTATCTTAACTTGACAAAAGCCATCTATGACAACCCAAAAGCTCATGAAATCCTAAATGGGGAAAAACTGAAATCTTTTACTCTTAAATCAGGTACAAGACAAGGATGTCCTCTATCACCCCTCCTATTAAATATAGTCTTGGAATCCTTAGCAACAGCCATTAGAAAAGAGGGAGAAATAAAGGGAATAAGAATAGGTAAAGAAGAAGTTAAATTATAACTATTTGCAGATGAAATGATATTTTACTTGGAAGACCCCAAAAATTCCACCAAGAAACTACTAGAACTGATACGGAAATTCAGTAGCATAGCAGGATACAAAATCAGTACTCAAAAGTCAATAGCATTCCTCTACATAGATAACAAGCACAGTGAAAGGGAAACAAGAGAAACAATACCTTTTACAATACCACTGTAGAAAATGAAATACCTTCGGATTCACTTAACCAAGGAAGTCAAAGATCTTTTCACAGAAAATTACAACACCCTAAGAAAAGAGATTATGGAGGATTTCAGAAAATGGGAAGATATTCCATGTTCCTGGATAGGAAGATCCAACATCGTGAAGATGGCCATCCTCCCAAAATTGCTGTACAGATTTAATGCAATCCCTATCAAACTGTCACCAACATACCTCACTGACCTAGAGAAATCATTCCTAAAATTTATTTGGAACCACAAACGACCTAGAACAGCAAAAGCAGTCTTGGCCAATAAAGACTAGGCAGGAGGCATCAGAATTCCTGATTTGAAATTATACTACAAATCCACTGTGATAAAATCAACATGGTATTGACAACAAAATAGACCTGAGGATCAGTGCAATAGAGTAGAAGACGCAGAGGCATCTACGAAAACACTCAGCCATGTTATCTTTGACAAAGGGGCTAAACAAGCTCACTGGAAGAAAGATAGCCTCTTTAACAAATGGTGTGGAAAAACTGCCTTTCTACGTGCCAAAAGCTGAAACTTGACTCAGCTCTATCACCATGCACTAAGTTAAAGTCAAAATGGATTAAAGATCTAAACATTAAAACAGAAACACTCAATCTCCTGGAAGAGAAAGTAGGAGGAACTCTTGAAGACATAGGGGTAGGTAAAGAGTTCATGAACAAACATGAACATGGGAACACGGGAAGCTCTTGAAAGAATCAACAACTGGGATCAACTCTGCTTAAGGAGCTTCTGGATGTCAAAAAAAATTGTCAACAGAGTGAAAAGACAACCCACAAATGTTGATAAAATCCTAACTAATAAGCAATCAGACAGAGGACTACTGTCTAGAATATATAAAGCACTGAGATATAACAGGGCCCTCAAATTTAAAGACCCAATTCAGAAATGGGCATCTGAGATGAATACACACTTCTCAGAGGACGAAATTAAAGAAGCAAACAAATATATAAAAAAATGCTCCACATCGCTAGCCACTCATGAAATGCAAATAAAAACAACACTGAGATACCATCTCACTCCAGAAAGAATGGCTATCATAAGGAAATCAACCAACAACAAATGTTGGAGAGGTTGTGGGGAATGTAGACTGGTACAACCATTGTGGAGGTCAGTGTGGAGACTCCTCAAAAGAGTAAGACTAGAAATCCCATTGAAGCCGGCTATCCCCCTATTCGGAATTTTCCCAAAGGATCTGGGTAAATTGTATCATAGAGACATATGTATACCTGTGTTTATAGCAGCACAATGTGTGATAGCAAAATCTTGGAAACAACCAAGATGTCCATCATATGAGGAATGGTTGAAAAAGATGTGGTATTTCTATATAATGGAGTATTACTCAGCTATTAAAAATGATAAGTTTGAGGCATTTATACTGAAGTGGATGCCACTTGAACATATACTCATAAGTGAAATAAACCAGACACACATGTGTAAATATCATGTAGTCTCCCTAGTATAACAAGCGAAAAGCAGAAATACAAAAGGAAACATACAACAACTAAAAAGAATTGAGTCAGATGAGGCAAAGTGAATGGCATATGCTGCAGGATACTAATCAGCTTTTCTTCTGGATAGTTAACAACTAAGATCACAAGTCAGAGTTGGAGAAATAGAAGAGCCACAAGGCCAGCCAACATTTTGGCCCTAGCCTTTCAAGGTCAGTGAAGACTCAGGACATAGGAGAACCTGTACTGCAACATCATGCAACTCAGGTGAGCTCCAAATTTTCTGAACAAGGAGATTATGGAGCCACAGAAGAAAGAGATTGAAGCTCTATTGTGTGCCTGGGGAGAATCACATGAAGAGAAAACTTTCTCTCAGGCTCTCACAGAGAGCAAACTGGTCAAGCATTGGTCGTGACTCATCCACATGGATGACACAGACAAAGAATCTACAGAATAATGTACAGGACTACAAGATAAACCCTGAGAGGACTTCATTGACTACATAGGAAATATAAAGTTCATGTTTTGCTATATGCGTCTTGCTCTATCTAGGTCTTAACCATCCAGCAGAAAAGTATAAAAATGAAGTATACATCGTGTGGCCATAATATTAAGCTCAGCTATAAATGGCTATGGTCGACAACTTCTTTGAATGACTCACTATTGTTGTAGAATGCTGCACTGTGTTGGATTGTGGTGTTGAGTTCAAGCACCTAAGTTAGTCGAATGACAATGGAGTGCCCACCTTTGACAGGTGTAGACAAAGGAAGGGTTATAGAAAGAAAAAATCATGATAATTGTGTATAGACAGTACAGTTGGGATAGATAATACTGTGCTTCTACGTAATTCTATGAGAGGCAAGATCTGCACTAGTGCTGGTTCGACAGGATATTATGTCGGCTTCTAGTACTACGGTCATCCACTGGGAAAATAATTATTGAATTTTTGATTTAATTCAGGTATAAAAAATAAGATAATTAAGCAGCTACACTGTTAATTTACTGATAAGAGATATCTGCTAAAATAATAGCTGTAAATATAATATCATGTATGCACCTTGTACGATTCCAAAACATTATGAAACGAGTTTGCAATGTATTAATTTGTCGAATATGTCTTGTTAAGGTGTCTTGAAACTGTCTGATTGACATTTGTAGTTAAATAAAATGGAAAATAAATAAAAAAGAAACTTAAAATAAAATAAAGTAGAAATTAAAGATTAAAAAACTAATCACAACTAGCTACATCATTTTAAGCGTTCTAAAACAAAAATGCAGTGCAGGACCCTTTATTGAACATAGTTTAAGAATTTCTGTAAAGCAGCACAGAGCATTAAACTAAATGCAGGGCCCTGCTGTGTGTCAGGCCTGTGAGGCTGGTAAATACTCAAACCCTCCAAAAAGATCAGAGTATAATGGGAAAGTAAGGACCATAATGGCTCACAGCTTGGAACCTGAAGTCAGTCACTCTGGAAGATGGTTACCCATTTATTTGAAACATTCACAGGGCTTTTTTATTTGCTGGTTTCAGTCAGTCTTTGGGCACAAAAATATGTGGGAAGAGGAGAAAGGAAGAGAAATAACATGTAGAAATCATACCGTGCCCTACCTTGCTAATACAGCCAGTCATGTTCTTCCTTGCTTGTCCTTAACCAGCTACATGCAAGCATCTCAGTGACCCCAGCATCCTTTTACATAAAGTCTCAAACACTGGATATGTGCAATGCCAAGCATTTAGCAGGATTGAAATACAGAGGAATAAAACAAGACACTGGTCCACAAGAAGTTTAATACGGTGAGGAAAGAACTTTGTCATCTGAGAAATGGTAATAGTTAGTTTTTGAGAGCATGTTGTCATTTTCAGGTAGAGAAAATAAAGTATAAACTCTGTACTTTGGCATCAGCTTATCATTTTTCAGTGGAGAAGATAGCATGGGAAGGCACAAATCCTTTGCTAAATGGATCTGTTTTTATTTACTAGTGGTTTTGAATGGTTAGAGAAAGGCAAATTAGTTTTAACAGGTCAGGATGATGGGATCTTTACAGGAAGATTCTGACTGAAAAGGGCCATGGATTTCCTAGAACCTTCTAGAACTCTTAAAGTTAAGCATGAGGCCATTCTTCACATAACAGGATGTGGCCTTCACCTCAGGGTAATCAAGGGAGTAGGAATGTGAGGAAGGGTAGTTTTATGTCGTAGGTCAATATTGAGAAATGTGTGGTAAACTTCATTTTCTCATAATGTATGCCCTATTAGACAAATCAAAGAAGGGAAATGAAATAAGTCCCTTTGATCCCTTATATCGCTGCCTCAGTTCCTTTTGGAAGGATGTTTCCTTCAAGTCTCTGAAGGATGAGCTTCATGGTTGTTGGCTTCATAACAGTGCTTTTTTTTTTGCTTTGTGTTTAGTTGTGACAGACTTTTTCTTTTTCCCTTCTGTGAATCTTAGCTACAACACAACAGATTTCTTTTGGGTATGGTTGAAAACATTCTGATTTTCATCTTTTCTGTAAATATTTTGAAGATGAGTAAAGACAATTTTTAGATGTTGCTCTTAGAAATATTTTTCTCAAACTGTTTGTAACATATTAAACTAAATAAACATTCTAAAGACACAGATGTTGGTTTACTGTCTGAATAATGTCAAATTAGAGAGGTCCAGCTGTGGGCTAGAAAATAGTGCAAGTGGTTGGTTTGCTGCATGCTGGTCTCAGCAACAGGCAAATCCATTCCTTCATCCATAACTTTACAAGATTTATTGATGACTTCTTTGCTCCCTAGATTGAATTTTGGGTAAGTCATATTTTTTAGGGTCATTCTCTGTTGATAAAATGCCCTCTGATCAGTTCCCATCTCAAGAAGATCTCATTTCAATAATGCAACAGTCTGCCCAGTGCCATAATTATGCAACTCCACGCCTGTGTGAAGCTTAAAGCATCTGTCTCCTCTCCTAGCATTCCCAGAATGTTTTGGACCAGGAAGCTTGAAACAGGGGAAAGAGTGCCAACTGCTTCTTTTTTTTCTTGGGTTGCTGGGTTGTTAATATTATTAGTCAGATTGGATTATTGATCTTCCCTCTGCTGTGTGCTTTTGCTGTGTATTAGAGAGGACAGGGTGTGCTTTGCTACCCTATTGATTTTGGACTTGGCCAAAGTGGCGATTCTTAGGGCGCAGCACAGTTTATAAGCACCTGCATGGTTTGGCTTTTCCTCTTGTGATGGCTGCAACAAGATCATGCTTCACATAGCCACTGGCTCTTCAGCAGGAACACAGGCAGATCTTCTTTAACAATAGCATAGCATGTCCCACAGAAGCAAATGAGTGCTGTACTTTGGAATGTAAAGATAATTGGCATCAGTGTTTTCTTTCCTAGATCTGGGGCCTCAGGAAGAATTAAGACAAAACTAATTTCATATTTATATCCTAATGCATAATATATATTTTCTACTCTGAAGTTGAGAAAAAGCATTAAACCATATTAGGTTATAATTTATGTGAAGCATTTTGCACTTAAAAAGCAATAAACAGAAACTTACTTTATTAATAGTAATAGTTGATATATTTTCCTATGGAATTGAAAGGCCCCAAAACTTAGAACTGCTATTTCAATCTTCACTTTTCAATGATGCCCACCCTAACTACCTCATGTACAATTCAACCTTCCTTATGATATTCCTTATTTTTGGTCCTATAATTTTCCTAATAATATTTTTTAAAAATCTTTTTATTTACAGGGCCTTGCTATGCAGCTTGGACTCACAGTTGTAGTCCTATTTCAGCCTCCCCAGTGCTGGGATTACAGGTGTTTTCCAACATTCCTTGTTTTTGTGGTTGGCATGGTGTGCTTGAGGCTCCAGAACTAGCACAGCATACAGTACCTGGGATTGAACCTGGGTCCTTGCACTTGCTAGGCAGGCACTTAGACTGCTGAGCTATCTTCCGAGCTCCTCCTGATAACATTTTGAACATCTAAAACACTATAGTCATTTGTTTATTGTCAGGTTATCCTCATTAGAACACAGACTATCAAATCCTTTTGCACAGTGATTGGTTTAGGGATGGTCGTGTGATCCAGTTAGTCAATAAGAAAAAAGTGACTTAGCTAGAATACTGAGAGTCAAACATATTCTCTTTCTCCATTGGTCATGAGGCTGAGGGTGTAAGCATGGCTTTTCTGGTTACCCTAATACAGGTGAGGAATGTACCCAGTACAGCCAAGCCTGGAGAGGACCAAAGTCTCAAGGCAACATTTGGGCTCCTGGAGTAGGATGGGCCTATAGTGGACTTTCAGAGGGGAACTCACACTTTCTCCTTGCTTAGCCAACTTGAGTTGGTTTTTCTGTGAGCAATAACTGAAAAAATGCTCCTTGATACGCACAGAGACATTCTAGCTGCGATTGTCTTCCATACTTAGATAGGGAGAAGGCTGATCCAATAGTCTGGGAAGTTGGTTGGTATCAGTGGAGTTCATGATTACTTTTTCAGGCCAGAGAGGACTGAAATTTGCTTCTTGGTAATGAGGCGAAGACACTGGGAAGTAGAGTTCGTGGTGTCCATGGTAAAAGACACTGCCAGAGGTATTGAGCAGCTTGCTCTGTGGGCATTATGAGAGGGCACAATTTTCCTGTATGATACATAGATGATCTGGAGACTGACATCAGGGTATGTGCTTTATGCCCAGTACGGGAGACATATCGAAGATAAAATACAAAAGATTCCCAGTTATTTTACCCTTCTTTTTTATGAGACTTTTTACCTCTGGCAATGAGACTCTACAGACCCTCCTATGAAGACATAGAATCTATTTTTTTCACCTTATTAATGTGTGCTGACCTTATGCTGTGCTTGGCCAATAGAGATGTCGTTTTGTTTACCTCTCTCAGAACCACTAGGAATTAGCCCAGAATAGCTTCTGAAGGAAAAGACCCCATGCATGGGGACCAAGAGGGTTAGACAAGCTTGTTAAAGACCAGCTTCGAGCCAGCCAAGCCCTCCCAAGGTGAGAGAGCCCAGCAGAACCACTTATCCAAAATACATATGATCATATTTGCATGAATGAGCCCAACAGAGACCAGGAAATAGTCATTGCTTACTGATTTAAATCACTAAGGTTTTGGGTAGTTTGAAATGAAGCAATAGCTAACTAAAAACTCCAACTGCCAGGGTGTTATCACTTGAAATTCAAATTCTGTTAGTCTGGGGTAGGACTTATTAATTTGTATTTTTAAAAATTTTGTATGTTTTTGCCCACAACAAACCTGAAAGCAATTATCAACACAGTTTTAGGTGGAAGTTCTGCAGGTGTATTATGTACCTGGGCCCCAACATTTTCAGCCAACCATCCCCAACTTGTCCTGGCACTGTTTTAAAATAATTGGTGTGCTTCAGTAGTGGCAGACTTCTTGAGCGAAGAAGTCTTGAGATGCAGGCAGGAAGGGAGCTCAGGGAGTCCCTGCAGCTGGAAATAAAAAGCATCACAGTTCCTAGACACTCAATTTGAACTCTATTAAATGAAACACAGGCCCTTTGAGAGAGGTGTTTGTTCTGGATTCAGCTGTGTTCAGTTCAGAGAATGGCCTGTGGGGACAGGTTTGTCACAGGCATGCAGGTGTATGCTTTAAGACAGAGGACTCCCTCCAACCTGTTTGTGATACAGCTGATTTATAATTGAAGGTAAGACTGACCTGAACCTTCTTTGGCTCTGAAAAGAAGGTCACATGGCCTGGCCTTTGGCTGAGTGCATGAATGACAGTGGCTGTCCTCCTGAACAGGAGCAGCGCTTGTTCTATTTTAGCCCCTTGCATTCGGCCGCATGGGAGACCATGGGATTGGGTCAGGGTTCCCTACAGCCGCATTGTGTGCATTGACATGCACATAGTCCATAAATAAACAAACAAAATAAACAACAACAGTAGTTCACACAGGGTCGTAGTCTGTTTTTCCAAGTGGCAGCCCATTTCATCTTGAAACAGCTCTTTGATGCAAAACTCCTTTTTGTTGAGAAACTGCAGAAGACAGTCCATTAAAGCAAACAGGAGAAAGGTTATCACTGTTATGTTAGCACTGGTTTAGAAGTAATGGCCAAGACAATTACAAGAGAAAGAAATAAGTACAAATATTACAAAGAACCCCCCCCTGAATAATACACAGTTGATAATATCACATACAAATCAACATAATTGGTAGAAAAATTATTAGAAACAATAATAGAATAGTCAGATGGCTTATTATAAACCGATATGTCAAAATCAAGTTTTTATCTTTTTTATTCTGAAGTGTTTCACAACACAAAATTGTATATATATTATACATGTAATTTTTAGTGTATGCAAGTAAAGTTAAGGCTACACACATAAATGTATTATGATGTACTGCAAACATGTACTAATAAGATTTTTAAAAATTAGGAGAGAAAAACTAATGCTTTCTAATCACCTCCATGTCCCTCAAGCAACACATATTACTTTATTTACAGTGATGGAAAAAATTGCATGTATCCATACTTGCTTTATTATTAGTTTTGCTATGTTTTATGCACTTCTTTCTATCACTATTAACTTTCTGAATCATCAATGTTGGCTACAAAGCTACAGCTTATTCTTTTTCTTGCTGCATAGTATTCTATCATGTTGATCGTGTACTATGTTGTTAAAAGTCAAATAGGTATGTACATATGTACATATAAATTGCATATTCCAAGTTGAAACATAAAAAATAGAGCAAGTTTATACACACATGCACATTCAATATCCATGTCCCATTTTTTGTTCTCTTGGTATCTTAATGAAATCTGTTTTTGCCTGGATGTCATAGTGAGATTTTCCTGTGCTTGTGTAATTAAAATTTAGTTTTTACTTTCATAGTTAGTTTTTAATTTATGTGGAAATAAGTTTGTATATAGTTTTAGTTATGTGTTAATTTCCTTTTTCTTCTTTCCATGTTTCTTTCTCTTCCCTCTCCTTTCTTTTCCATTTCCTTCTTTCCCTTCTCTCTTCCTTCTCTCTTCCTTCCCTCTTCCTTCCTTCCTTCCTTCCTTCCTTCCTTCCTTCCTTCCTTCCTTCCTTCCTTCCTTCCTTCCTTCCTTCCTTCTTTCTTTGCTCCCCTTTTTCTCCCTTCCCGCCCTCCCCTCCTTTCTTCTCATCCCCATGACCCACTGTTCCAGTTCTGTTTATTAGCACCTGTCTTTGCCCACTGATTTGTATCAGACCTTCTGTAACACAAAATTACAACAGGGCCTGTTTTGGGTTTCTGTACTATTTCATTAGTTAATTTATTTCCCCTTGCATGAGTTCCATATTATTATGATTATAATCTCATGATGAATCTTGACATTTAATGATTTAAATGTGTCTTAAGTATTCTTGATTATTTGTACTTTTATATAAATTGTATTCATTTGTTGATTTCCATGTGCATGTGTGTGTGTGCATGCGTGCATGCATGTGTGTGTGTGTGCGTGCATGCGCTAAGTAGATGGAACTGACATTTCTATGGTGTTGAGTTTTCCAAACCATGAAGAAATACATCTTTTCATTTGATCAACTTTATTTATTATGATTCTACTGATTTTTTCTTTTTACACAGAGTCTCACTGCATAGTTCAGGCTGGCAATGAACTCACTATGTAACTCAGTTTGGCCTCAAACTCACGGCAATCCTTCTGCCTCAGTCTTTTGTATGCTGGGACTATAAGTATGCACCACTGCACCCAGACCTCCACTGAATTTTATTATTATTATTTTATATTTAGTACTGGGCCTACAGGCTCTCACTGCATAGGTTGGACTCATAGTGATCTTCTCCTTTACAGCCTCCTGAGTGCTGAGATTATTAGTGAGCAGCACCACACCCAGTCTCAGTCACCATCTCAGTGTGCCCTGGGGGCGGGGCTGGCACAGTACGCTGGGGATCAAACCTCTGACCCTTGCATCTACCTAAGCATGTGCTTTAGTCTGTAGAGCTATCTGGCCAGCACTGTATTTGTTTTTTAAAGTGACATTGTTACTGAGTAACATCATTCTAAAATGTCAGTTTCTCTCTTTATTGCAGTTGTATACAAATGCAATTGATTTTGTAAACTTTTTTAAACAACACAATTAACAAGTTTGATTTGATATAGGTGTGTGTAGAAACATTTACCAATTAATTAGAGAATGCATGTTTTTCTTAAGCCCACATGGACAAATATGTTTCATGTTACAACATATAGAAAATATAATTCTGATGGGTAGGTATCTATGCTCACCACTATATCACCAACGCATTGTGGAGGTCAGTGTGGAGACTCCTCAAAACAGTAGGACTAGAAATCCCATTCAAGCCAGCTATCCTCCTACTGGGAATTTTCCCAAATGATCTGGATACCTTGTATCATAGAGATATATGTGTACCTATGTTTATAGCAGCGCACTGTGTGATAGCAAAATCTTGGAAACAACCAAGATGTCCATCACATGAGGAATGGTTGAAAAAGATGTGGTATTTCTATATAATGGAGTATTACTCAGCTATTAAGAAAGATAAGTTTGAAGCATTTATACTGAAGTGGATGCCACTTGAACATATACTCATAAGTGAAATAAACCAGACACACATGTGTAAATATCATATAGTCTCCCTAGTATAATAAGCGAAAAGCAGATATGCAAATGGAAACATACAACAACAACTAAAAACAATTGAGTCAGATAAGGCAAAGTGAATGGCATATGCTGCAGGATACTAATCAGCTTTTCTTCTGGATGGTTAACAACCTAAGATCACAAGTCAGAGTTGGAGAAATAGAAGAGCCACAAGGCCAGCCAACATTTTGGCCCTAGCCTTTCAAGGTCAGTGAAGACTCAGGACATAGGAGAACCTGTACTGCAACATCAT
>PVKA01001849.1:0-136381 GCA_004027165.1 Ctenomys sociabilis | reverse complement strand
GGCCATCCAGCAGAAAAGTATAAAAATGAAGTATACATCGTGAGCCCATAATATTAAGCTGAGCTGTAAATGGATATGGTCGACAATTTCTTTGAATAACTCACTATGGTTGTAGAATGCTGGACTGTGTTGGATTGTGGTGTCGAGTTCAAGCACCTAAGTTAGTTGAATGTCAATGGAGTGCCCACTTTTGACAGGTATAGACAAAGGAAGGGTTGTAGAAAGAAAAACTCATGATGTGTGTGTATAGACAGTACAGTTGGGATAGATAATGCTGTGCTTCTACATAATTCTATGAGAGGCAAGATCTGCACTAATGGTGGTTGGACAGGATATTATATCGGCTTTTAGTACTATGGTCATCCACTAGGTAAATAATTATTGAATTTTTGATATAATTCAGGTATAAAAAAATAAGATAAGTAAGCAACTACACTGTTAATTCACTGATAAGAGATATCTGCTAAAATAATATCTGTAAATACAATATCATGTATGCACCTTGTACAATACCAAAACGTTATGAAAACAGTTTGCAATGTATTAATTCATCGAATGTGTATGGTTAAGGTGTCTTGAAACTGTCTGATTGACATTTGTATTTTAATAAAATAAAAATAAATGAAAATAAAAAAATAGTTAATGTACACCCATCAGGCTGCTCTTAAAGCCTAGTATTATATCAAAACATCGGTGATCAAGTTTCACTCTTTGGGAAACCATGCATCCTAATGTGAAATCCAGTTAAACACATTTTTTATTATACTTCAGTGTTTAGTTCTTCGGGCTCATCTGCTATCAATTAAGGTGATAAGCACTCAAAGCTAGCTTTTCAATTATGTTTGCTACCTTTAACTGAAATGTTCCTGTCATTGCATATCATGTAGTAATTTTGGAAAGGCTTCATCTCAGCAACCAAGTGATAACTTTAAAATCAAGAATCTGAACCAATTAACTCCTATCATTAATTACTTCTTTTAAAACAAAAGGTGCTTTGAAATGGCTGAAAATATACTTTTTATCCTACTAACGGTCCTTATCTCTCTTTCCCCCAGCTCACAGTTCTGTTGACAACTCATGCTCAGACTCAAATTGTCATTCAAATCATAATTAAAGCATAATTCTGAGCTCTCTTGCTACATGCTAATTCTACCACCACCAGATGTAAAAGCCACACAGAAATTCATATAGAGTATTATTAGCTTGCAAGGAGCAGAATTACGATGCATAAAAGTATCTTCTGTAGTAAGTAAATATTTTGGTTTTAATTACATTATTACCTTGTTTTATGCTACTAATTACTACAATTTATTGTATAATTGACTCTCAGAGAAAAATATTACCAGAGCAGTTCTGCAGTCTTAAAAAGCTGAAGATAGTATATACTAATAAGTTTGCCTAACTATGCAGTTCTCTTAAAAATATGTGAAATTTTTGTAATAGTCTTGATAAATCTCTTTCCTGTTCTCCCATTAATATATAAAGTTATTGTATACTCCTGTTATTTGCTGATTTATTTCTCTATAAATCTCAGGGCATTAAAAAATTATATTCAAAAGCCAGGGACAATATATTATTTGTCTTTATATAGCACCCAGCTCAGAACTTAAAACTTAGTAGATGCTCAATAAATTTTATGAAATAAGTTAATGAATTAATCATTTAAGAGATTCCTTTAACTTGTCACCATAAAACTATTATTGTTGAATGCTAGTATCCATTTCAGCCTTTATAGATTAACAACCTGCAGCCTTTAGAAGCAAAACACTGAACATTAGAAATAATAATAGTTTTGCTGTAGACTGAAAATAAATGAGCTCATTCTGAGACTCAGCAGTCATTCACAAGCCACTTGAGCTGCCTGCCCTCTTGCAGTTTATGACTTCAGTCAAGGCTTTCTTGTGAAATAAAGCCTGTATTCACTCTGGGGCTATCTATTGTTCTGCCTATAATTTGTACCAAAATTTAAAGGTTATAAATACCTGCCAAGGAATCCTCGGTGCTGAGCTGCATTCATTCACACATAGGTGTTGTTTTTTCTTTTATTAACTGTAAGACCAGTAACTGACATTTACATTCTTCATAATAACCTGATAATATACATCTTTGAACTCAGGATGTTTTTCAAATGCCATGATGTATTATGTCCTCCTTCGCCACATACCAGTCAACCTCATCAAATTCAACCAAGCTAGCCTCATTCTCCTAGGAGTAGGAGCTGGCAATAAAAAGCAAAGAGCTATTTCTTACATGAAACTATATATGCTTGGAATTTTCTTTCAGATTAAAAGAATTCTAAGGAATTATATTGCAAATGACAGTGAAATGAGTGAAAATAAGCAGACTTAAGTAGGTAAACTTTCTTTACTACTTCTAAGCCTATTTCCATCTTGTTGCTGTGCTTGTCATTTAATTTCTCTTGAACTAATGTGCCCTCTAATGGTTAAAATAAAAACATAAAATAAAAATCAGAACCATAAAGTCTATATATTAACTGCAGAAAATATTTATATTGAAAAGATGCCTCTTTGACTTGAACCTATGATTTTTAAATTAAAATAGATGTGTTTTAATAAAAAACAGGAAGGGTAAGTCTTCTATTTGTTCTGTATGATAGACAATACAAGTGAGGTGTGACAAACTTTCATGAAATAGATTTAAATTCCAGCTCCTATGTTTACTAAAGCAAGCACTTGCAATGATGTCCATAATTAAGTCTCCATGTTCCAAAATTGAAATATAGATTGGGGTTATGCTTATGCTTATAGTTTAAGCACTCCACTTAAGGAAATACATTACTCTATAAATAGATTATTTTTGTTCTTCATCTTTATTTCTCTGATCTAAAATAAGAATCACTGTCATCATCTCTGGAAGATATGTGTACACAAAAATGCAAAATTACTATTCAGCGATTTAGGAGGAAATTTCTTGAATTATTTAGCTTGGCTTACTATGCTCAGAAAAGTTAATGTATTTTTAGAACTATTTATTTCTACTAAGAATTGGATCACAATAGAAAAACATATGTAGACAAAATATCTTCAGTCCTGTCCATCTAGAAGAATAGAATTGAAGTCAAAGATAGAAACAGAAAACATGCTTTAAAACTTTCTGCCTTGTTTCACTATCTTGCTAGCACTTTAGGTAATTTGCTTCCAGTCAAAATGAGACACAGAATTTTCAAGACTCCTCCAATTTTTGATGAAAAAAGCACAATCCTTTCACTTCCTCAGAAATTAAAGGCATTACCTTTTTCTATCATATAGGTGGGGTGACTGTCACTGAGGAGAACCAACCTGCAAAGACTGCACAAAAGCTGCAATAAAACAAGATTGGAATCTCTAATTATTTATGCAGTTTGCTAATCTGTGCTGATGCCTTTCATACATCCCAGGAATGTGCTATTTTTTTTAATTTACATTTTCTCAAATTAGACTTCTGCATTTATCATTTAGCATTAATTTTATATATACAGTTTTCTATACATGATATTAATTTCTAAGTAGATACAAAAATATTAAAAACTGTAAGATGAAAGATGGAAAACCTAGATTCTAGTTGTTTTTCTCCTAAAAGTCCTTGAACAAAAACATGGAAGGCATCTAATTTGTGCACCCTATAAATGAGGTAATTGAATTAGATGACCACTGAGATTCCTGCCAGTTTAAAACTTCAGGTTTTTAAAAAAATAATTCACCTGTATATATAATTCTAAATCATTAGCTGAGCATAGTGCCACATACTGAAAGTTGATGCAGGACAGTCACTATGAGTTTGAGGCTAGCACGAGCTATGTAATGAGTTCAAGGCCAGCCTAAATTACATAGCAAGACCTTGTCTCAAAATCACCAAAAATGTTTTAAATAAAATGTTTATTTAGAACTTAAAATTAATGTCCCTTTTTCTTTTAGATTTCATTCTATTTGATCATCTTGCAAAAATACATAATAATGTTCACAGTAGGATAAAACAGAAGACGAAAGTACTTTTACATTATAACTACTGAAAATTAAGATAAATAATTCCTAGCACCATTTGCTATGTTTGTGTTGTTATAGGTTATACTTTGGTTGGTTGGTATATCTGTTGACCTATATAACACTGAAGACAGGAATCATTTCTTACATATTAGCTCCACATGGTGTACTCATTTAAAGAGGTCCTCAATAAGATTTCCCACAACAGTCAAGATTAAAGTTTATGTTCTTATATTCATGAGGAAACTTAGACACAATATGCCAAGGGATTTTAAAGTATATAAAGCAAATATATGTTTGTACCAAAATCTATATAATGATAAATGATTGAAACTAGAAATATCTTGGTAATAAAGGTAAAAGCAACTATCAAAACTACTAACAAGACTCACAGTAGAATATAGAATTAGAGATAGTAGTATATGGCTCCCAGATCATTCTCATAATTTCCTACTATGAAGAGAGCCGAAAAGCAAGGGATCATCAGTCCAATGGTCCCTCTCTGATTTTTCAGCACAGTGTTAGCCAGTGTTGGAGCCTCCAGCAGATTAGTAGCAGCTGCAATTCTCTGTGTCCACCCAAATGGCCTCAATGCATTGACCAGAAAACCTCCCTTTGTCACTGTTACCACCAGCTGTTATATTCTGGAAACCAGAAGAATTGGTTCCCTCTTATCACCAAGAAGGCAGGCATCACTGTAGTTTAAATTAGGAATCAGCAAATTCCTTTCATAGCTTTACAAGTGGGAAATTTTATTCCCACTTATTTATTGTCATATGTAAGACCCACACAACAGGAAGCACATTGGAAATCACTCAAAACTGTAACCTAGTTCTTTCATTTCTATCTCTGATCTTAGATGATTTGTCTTGATTTCTAATCATTGGCTTCATAACTTCCTATTCTGGGCTACTAATTTTGAAAATTAATTAATTTTGAAAACCTCTGAGATCTGTTCAGCCCTTCAACTACTACTACCATTGAGACCATCCCCTGAAAACATCAATAACAAAGGCTTGAGGTGCAAAATGAGGCAGCCCCTAAAACAGCGACCCAGCAGACAAAATAGCTGTGTTAAAATTCCGCATCTGCTATTTACCAGATTTGAGACAGTATGCAAGTAGCACAACCCGTTAAGGTCTCTGTTTCCTCATCTATAAGATCAAAACAAGTATAGCAACTTCACAGGGTTATCCTAAAGATTAATCATGTTTCTATGAATGAAATACTCAGAATAATGTCTGGCAATAAGTGATCAATAAAATCTTAGCTATTATTAGAATGGTCAATTTAACTTTTGCTCTTAACCATAATGACAGAACTCCAAGCCAGCAAGTAAGTTAATTCTAATCACTCAACCATCTGGCTGTACTTTTATGATCAAGGTACTCATAAATCCTAGTTTCCCTACTATACCCATTGTCCTGGGATAATTATTAATAGCAAGTTCTTTTATTCTCTGAAGTGTCCAAGTTTAGAGAATAAGGTAAGTAATCATTCTAATTATAAAGTATTTGGCTACTCTTCTGCTCTATTAAACAATCAATAATGTGGCCTCTGAGATCATGTAAAATATAGGGCTTTTGTGAAGAAATAAAGGTTATACATAGAAAGAAATATTTGGGACCTTTGTAAACAAAGCTTAAAATAGAGTACAACAGCATTACCTTTGGTTCTGATGATATAATTTGATATCTCTATTAAGAATTTTAAGTAGAGCATGAACTAATGAATATGTCGAGAGCTACTTTTATTTCACTTCTTTGAAATGCATGAAAATCTCTCTGGAACTATTACCCTATTCTCCTCTGCTCCTCCTCCTTTCTTATTTTCATTATCCTCTCTTCTGGAAAAGAAGTGGTCGAGGGATTGCACAAGAAGAGACACAACTTCTTTCCCTTCCCCAAATGCGACCTGATGCCCCCTTACATCAGAGTTCTCAATAAAGTTGACCACACTCCAATACAAGCCTGGTGATAGTCACTCCTAAACAAATATTGAATGAACTTCTTAAATCTAGGGGAGAAAATAAATAATTCATAGAAGGCCTTTATCACTGCATACAACCTACAGAATGACAATGGTGTATGTGAGAAGCAATAGCATCTTCATTTAGTTCATTACTAAATATTTTAAAGCACATAAAGCCAGAAATAGCTTGTGGAGTATGGCAACATTCTTTTAAGGATTAAATGAATCATATGAGAGTTGCTTTTCTTAATTCTTTTTTATCACACAGTTTTTCCAGTCTGAATATTGCATTACTATCTTTATATTGCTGTATCATAAGTCACTGATTAATAAAACATAAAATGTAAGGCAAGTGCACACATGTAAAGTATGCGCTACAGCCAATACTATTTATTTTTAAAGTTGATTGATTATATAAGCATAGTCCACAATTATGAAAAATACAGTTTTATATACCACAGCAAACAAGCAAAATTTAATCTTAAATATGAATCACACCATAATTGCTTGATTGTTAAAATGAGCCGAAGGAAACAAAGACAAGGATCCTGCAGAGAACAATAAATTGTGAAAGCAATCATAGGGGGAAATAATTGTTACATTTGTGATTCTTTCAATTATGGATTATGGAGACAACTGCACGGCAACCTCTTCAGTTCCAGGACAGCATGGGGCTTCATGTAATAAGCCTCTGAATAAAGGAACTATTATCAATAGTGTTTGCAATGTAATTGGCTGCCTTTGAAGCTAAAGAGGTATCTTTTGCTTTCCAGCTTTGATTCCTAGCTATATTTTAAAACACCGGCATTCTGTCCAGCTGTTTAACCTCCATTTTTGTTCATAGATTCTCTGGAGGATAGTGCATATGTGTTTTAACAGAGCTGAGCAACATTTTCACAAGGGAGGAATAAACCTTAGAATAAGCCCAGAATCCGCTAAGCATCCGAAAGTTTCTGTGTTTACCCAACAACATGCCTACACTGCACATATACCCTATTATAATTACATTGAACATTAAAAAGGAACATCACCTCTTACTACAAGTAGAATTTATTAATTCCTCAGATAACGCAATCCTCTAAAGTCTGGTCCATTTGCCAGAAATAGTAATAAGAAGATGTAGTATTCTCTGTTTAATTGTTTTTCTAGAAAAAGCTTTGGCTTAAACAGACTTCGGTCTGCTGAAAGATAATGCTCTCTAAAGTATCGGCCCCCACAGAAATATCAAGGTGCAGGAATGATAGCTTGAGAAATTCTTCCACTGCCCTGGTTTGGTGTAGCCAGAAAAGAAGAGGTTTAGTAATACAATACTAAAAAGAGAGAAGAAAATCATAAAAATATACATCTCATCACTACATCAAGAATTCTAAAAATGAATGAAAGATTTTAAAAAAGAATTCTAGGGAACTAAATACCTTAAAAGGTAAAAACTGGAGAAGCAAAATTCTTTCAAGCTACTGTCAATGATCCATCCCTTGGTTTTCCTAAAGTAAAGGTCTAAGCTATAAGATGACAACATTCTGTTTAATCCCTGCCATAGAAGCCTTTGCATGATGTTTGTTAAGTGCCATTCAATCAGCAACACAAGTACCGAAAAGTGTCAAAAAGAGAGTGGTTTCTTAGAGACTACAATATTTAAAGGGCATTACACTGATTCCCAAAGTGAAGTGTCCCACGGTGATGCTACCCCATTTTGAGTATTTTGATTGGTTTATGGAAACTATTTGTTTTGCTTTTCATAGAGGATCAGTGCTCATCTAAAAATATTTTGAAGAAAGCAGATGCAGTGCTGGGTGGGAAGACCTCAATCACAGTTTTCAGTGCCTCCAGAAGGATCTTTTTGCCCTCGCACAGTTCCTTCTGCTCTGTTCCCATGCTCTGCTGGCTCTGAACAAAGGTAAGTTATAATTTCAGAGATATTAAAAGTCTCCTGCAATACCAGCCCAAGAAATCTAATATTAGCAAATTCCTACTTTTGTGTCTTTTTCTGTACCTCAAAGGATTCTAGGAAGCCTTTATTAAAGTACAAAAATGTTACCAGAAGACCTAAATACTTTATCTATAATAACAATGCCAACTTTATAATTTCATAAGCTGTTTTTTTTTCAAAAAAGACCTTAAGGGGAGCCGGGGAGATGGCTCAGTGGAATAAGTACTTCCCTGGCAAGTGCAAGGGCCTAAGTTCAATCCCCGGTTCTGCCAAAAAATAAATAAAGAAATAAAAAAAAAAAAGACCTTAAAAAGGAGGATTACTTTTCATACATTCTAGCATAAATTGCCAAACAATCAGAACCTGAACTAATTGCTGGGAATCTCAAGATAATTTTTTTCTAATGTCCCAACTCATAGGAAGTTTGCTCTGAAGCAGGGAAGAGGAACATATATACAAATAATTTTATCACATGTGGTATATGAGCCTTAATAAGGAACTATCTGACAAGTAACAGAACTTCACCTGGACCAGTCACAGAAATGATTAGTACACATTAAGAATATCTAAGGAGCTGAAGAGATGGCTCAGTAGAATAAGCGCTTCCCTGGCAAGTGCAAAGGCCTGGATTCAATTCCTGGTTCCACCAAAAAAAGAATATCTAATGAGAAATTTCAGTCGCAAGAGGGACTCAGAACAACAGAAACCAAGACACTGCCCCATGCCTTCTTCCTCTGCCTCCAGTTTTCTCACACAGGCTTTCTCCTCCAGCCTCCTCTAGCCTCCTATCTTTTCTGTAGGTTAGCTCTCTTGGATTACACACATGACCACATCCATTCTTAAGACTGTATGACATTATTCTATGACACCCACAACAGCTAATTCATGAACTTTGTATCTCTGTATTAACTCCTTGGAAAGAGAATCTGACATAATCCACCCCTGGCTCAAGGATCAATTATCTTTAAAGAAAGGGTGGTGATGAGGTGGTGAGGTCACTCTCGTCACCTGTACAGTAATTTCAAGGTAAAGAAAGATAGGCATCTTTCAGAAAGACCAACCACACTGAATATCACATTTAAAGGCATCAGTGGAGCAAAGTGCCCCATATAAATACTCATATTAAGACACATAGCCAAGAAATAATCTATAAAACTAGAAAGATAGCCAAGAACAACATGACAAAGTATTTTATTTATTTTCATTAGTATTATATGTACTCAATATCTAATAACTACATTCACTTTGGAGAGCTGGTACATATACATCTCAAACCTCAATCACCACTAACCCGAACCTTCCCCTCCTTTTCATTCCCCAGATCTCCATTAATTTCCACAAAGTCTACCTTCCTGAGTTATAGTCATTAGTGATAATTATAGTGCTACAGTGCATGCCCATGATTATAACAGCACAATGTATAATAGCTAAAATGTGAAAGCAGCGTATATCAACAGATAAATGGATAAAGAAAATAAGATATGCAGGTACAATGGAGTATTACTTGGTCATAAAGGACAAAGTATTTTTATGCTACTCAAAGGGTTAATGGGGGTCAGTGTCAACATATTTAAGAGACAAAAATACATTTGTGTTTAAAAAGGAAAACTTTAAAACCCTGTAATTCCAGCATTCTAGAGGCTGGGCAAGAGGATTACAAGTAGAAGAGTCTGGACAACTTGATGATTTTGTGAGTCACTGTCACAAAATTGGGATGGGATGGAATGGGGTCAGTGGAGTTACAGTGGAGTGAAGTAGACTGGACTGGACTGGACTAGAATGAACTGGACTGGAATGGAATGGAACAGAATAGAACAGACTAGGAATGACGCTCAGTACGAGGACCCTGAGTTCATTCAATCAGCAGTGCAGACATGGAGGGTGGGGGGATATCTGAGACTCTAACAGCAAAGTGAAGGAGAAACTTGAAGAAGCTCACTATACAGAATGTACCATTCATGAAGATATAGTAAGTCAGATAACATACAACGAATCAACAGTATTTATTTATTCATTTATTTATTTTTATGTAGTTGATACAGGGTCTCACTACACAGCTCGGATTCCTAGTGATCCTCCTGTTTTCAGCCTCCCCAGCCCTGGGATTACAGGCGTGCACCACCCTGTCTGGTCTCAGTGACCAGCTCAGCATAACCAGAGGCATGGCCAGTGTAGCAGGTGGCACCACAGATCAAACCCTGGTCCCTGCACTTGCCTAAGCTGGTGGTTAGTTTGCTGAGCTATCTTGCCAGCCCTAAGGATTTAAAATTAGACTGTAGAAAGATGATACAGATAAAACAGTTCCAGCATACTAAGAAAACAAATCTGAGATTGAATCAGAAAACCAAAGTGTCATAATCCTTGCTATGAGGAGAAAGAAAATGTAAACCAAACCCAAGCGAGTGGTAGAGAACACAACCACACTTGGGAAATAGAACATACTAGAAGCAATGAGCACATAATGTACATCTCACCTTCCTCTCAATCATTCCTTCAACTAGCCTGTCTATGGTCTCTAAATATTTTAAATCAATGGTAAACTGCACCTCTTCAGTGCAAGAGCATAGGAGGCAACAAAATAATTGATATTTAAACCTAAGACAAAGTCATACTACAATTACCCTGCCATATTATTAACACTACTATCAATTCAGCCAAGTACAGCAGGAAAGACATGATAGGATCCAGCCTTCACACACAAAAATACATGAGAATGGGGGGTGGGGGGGAATGTAGATCTTAGTAGTGACTCAGTACCCACCCTCCATATTTGATGGATTCCAGTACTGCAGATTCTGGAAGAAACTAAATTCAAAACACAGAGGAGATTCAATAGGTCTGCATAGAGGAGGAGCCACACACACTGTAGCTCCTTAGAGAAGAGTAACTGAAAATACAGGTCATTGGAAGAAAGGAAAGGATATGCATGCTGATATCAAAATCAATCTGAAATAAGATACTTGTAGATCAAACAAAACATAGATATACGATATTACAAGGTAGTGATGCAGGCCACAGGCTGCTGGTGGGACTCCTGCATAGGTATGGAGTAGGGCTGCCATTCAGTGAAATTAAAAAAGAAAATACTGGTGGACTGGAAATAATGTGGCTAACTTGACCCACACAGGATAGATTTGAGATATAAGACCACTTGCCTTTTTGCCTTCCTCCAAATAGAGAATGATTCAGTCGGCAGCAAATTTCACTGGAACACACAAAAGTGATGAACTGCTCCCTCCCCAGTGGGTCACCAAGGGTTTTATTTGTCCTGTGCCAGGGTGACTAACTGGAACTTCTAGACACTACAAAGTTAGGGACTACAGGAGTGACAATGAAAGAAATGAAATGAATAGCACAACCCTTCCTGTGACCAGTGGCCCAAGATGGTTATGGATGTGGAGATTTAAGTAGGCTTGGATCACAGCAACAATGAGTGGGAGATTGGGACCCCCACACACACTACAACCTGCAAGAAGACTGAGGTGAGATCAAACAGCCTTGGGCTATCTCTGCTGCAATGGCAGGAGCAGTGAGTCAGTCTCTGGCCCCCCACTCCACCCTGCCCTGCAACAAGCAACAAGATGACAGAGCTGTGCCAGTACAAGTGGCACAGAGGAGGCTGTGCAAGGACAGTTGGAGCCAACTGTGCCTGGGACTGACAGCAGCCTCAGGTTGTCTCTGGCTGAAGATGCCACAGCAACTGGGAGAGCAACGTAGTGACAAACAAGGCAAGGAGTAAGCAGGTGGCTGAGGATCATACAGAGAGGCACTGGCTGAAGATTGGCCCAGCCCCCACATCCAGAAGTCAAGATCAGCCCTGTACCTAGCATTAATCCTGCTGCAGGCCCAGCACAAATCTGGGCTCTGAACTGGAAACTACCGCAGAACTGTGAAAACTTGTTTTTCTTTGTGCTTTTTCTTTTTCTGTCTGATTTGTTGTTGTGGTGGTGCTGGTGATTTATTTTATTTTTGTTTGGGTGCTTATTCATTTGTGTGTGTGTGTGTGTGTGTGTGTGTGTGTGTGTGTGTGTGTGTGCATGTGTGTATTTAGGTTTTTACTTTTATTGTTTTCCTCGCCTCTATTCTTTCTTCCCTCGGTTTTCTTTATTGATTTTTTATATTTTTAAGTAAGTGAACACTAGCTCTGGTCTTCCTGTTTTGCTTCAATATTCATTTGCTTTCTCCTTCATTTTTCCTCCCCTGTCCTCTTCTCTAGTTTCCCAAGGCTTGGGTGATTATCATTTGAACACCAGCTTTGCTTCTACTACATTTTTCTTCATTTATCTCTATCTTAGTTACTCTTCTTTCATTGCTGGGACAGGTACCCAACACCAAAAATGAAGGAAAGAAAGGTTTATTTAGCTCACAATAAGGAGAGGTTTTCATCCACACTCAGCTGGCTCCAAAGTAAAGTGGCACATGGCAGAGAAAAGTTTTTCATGGTGGGAGCAAAAAACAAGAGAGCAAAGGCAGAAGTAGCAGCAACAATGGCTACAGAGAGCAAATCTGACTCCCCTGTGTTGCATTCAGGCTATCTGCCTCAAGCTGTGTGCAGTACTCACACCAATAATCCCAGCAGCAGTCACACCCATAATTCCAGCAGCATTTACAACCATAATTCCAGCACTGGACCATGAATTAATCACAAAGACTAGAAGTCCATCCCATAACCTACATGAGGCTTTGGGATGACAACTAGACACATGGAGCTCTCTCTACTTTGTCCCCTATTTCTCTTAATGCTCCCCCCCACACACACACTGGTTAAAATCATTCAAGTGGAAACTCATTTCATACAAGTATATGCTTTATGTTTGACTTTGCTGTATACCTGTAGAACTTGCTTTCATGGTGCAAGGTACCAAATTGGTAGCTACCATAATTTGTCAGTTTCTCAGCTGGGTTGACCCTATTGTTATTTCTGACTGTACTACTTCATACACGGTGTGTAATACTTGTTCTGAAGAACTGTTCTTTTGTATGTGACACTCTGACTGTCTGGGCTCATAACCATCATTATAGTCCAACACCAAAGGATTGTGTGTTGAGCAAAAGACTAGCAACTACTCAACCCTAAGAAATTGGAAGGGTAGGATCTTGGACAGACACAAAGACCAAGAATTAACTATACACATAGAAGACATTGCTCAGAGATAGACAATGTTCTGGAAAAGCCTCAATACTAGTGATAAAACTATCTAATATATGGACATTACAAGCTCCAACACAGAAAATGAAGCAAAGCAAAAAATACAACTTGACAGCACACAGAGTCAAACTGCAACCCCCAACTTCCAGGCATCCAGGACAAGCCCAAAGAACAATGAGATAAAGGAAACCAGAAACTATCCACCTCAGCTTTCTCATGTGATAGCAGCAGAGTTTTTCAAAAGGATACAGAGAAAAATCTCTCAGATAAAAAAGAGAGAAAGAATTATCAAAATGAAAGATTTTCTCAGTAAACTTTTTTTAATACGTTTTTTTAAATGTATTTGGTTGTTTAGGGGTCTCTCTATGCAGCTCAGACTCATGGTGATCCTGCTTGCAACCTCCCCAGCACCACAATTAGAGGCATGCACCACTATGCCAAGACTGGCTCAGCCCGCTCTGGGGGCAGGGCTGGAGTGGCATGTGGTGCCAGGGATCAAACCGCAATCTTGCCTAAGCCTGCCTAAGCAGGTGCTTTAGTCCGCTAAGCTAAGCCTTTTTTTTTTTTTTTTCAGAACCAGGGATTGAACTCAGGCCGTTACACTTGCCAGGGAAGTGCTTATTCTACTGAGCCATCTCCTTGGCCCTCACTTAGCTATCTTGCCAGCCCCCAGTGAATTTATAGTAGATACAGATTTTAAAAATAATAGAGTTTAATAATTATGGAAACTCTCAAGGCCCAAAATTAGGAAAGAAATGGTATTCAAACAGATATTCATATTTAGAATTACATTCAAAGTACATGCAGCTGACTGAATCACGGTAAGGACAGAATATCAGCCCTAAAAGACAGGATTGTGGCCAGAAACCACCCAAAGAAAGATTTCTTAAAAATAGTAAGGGACCATGGAAAAGCAATCCAATATCTTCAAGATGATGCAAAGAAGACTAACATAAAATTGTCCAGAATTAGCAAGGAAGGAAACACTGCAAACACCAGGAAAAACATCTTCACAGAAGTTATGACCAAAACTTTCCCAAACATGGAGAAAGAATTTGCAGTCATATGCTCTACCCCTGAGCCAAGCCTCTAGAAAAAGAATTTGACACACAGTTAGGTGAGGTATGTATAACTCCAATTAGCCATAACCAAGATAAGTCTACACTAAACATATAATAACCAAGATTCCAGAAATTCAGCACAAGAACAGAATATTAAAATGTTAGAAAAAAACAGCTGCAGAGGAAATCCCATCAGAATCACAGCAGACTTCTCAATACAAACTTTTAGGTCAAGGAGGATTTGGAGGAAAGTATTTCAAGTACTGAAAGAAAGTATGCTCCAATCCACACTGATGTATCCTGTAAAAGTGTCTTTCAATATCAATGGAGAAATAAGATAATTTCCTAACAAAGAACAACTGAAGAAATTCATGACCATGAAACCAGCTCTATAAAAAATCTTGAAGAGTATTTTAGAAAGAGATAATGAAGAACACAATCTCAAGAACACCAACAGAAAAATGCCAAAAGGTACAGCAAGCAATTAACAGAGGAAAAGGACACAGAGCCAACAACAGGAAAATAATATAGCAATAATAAGCCAATAGAAATCAGTTATATCAATATAAATGGTCTCAACTCTCCAATCAAAAGAAACAAAATGGATGATAAATGGAAGAATGGATCAAAAACCAAGATCCAGCAATATGCTGCATAAAGGAAAAATACTTAACTCAAAAAAAGGAAGTCATAGACTTCCTTTGAAAATCAAAGGATGAGAAACAATATTTCATGTGACAGAAACATAGAAAAAGCTATTCTATTTGCAGACAATGTGAAGTCAAGGCAGATCAAAAGAGATAAAGAAGGTCACTACATACTTTTTAAGGGAAAACTTCAAGAGGAAAATATAATAAACATAAATGTATGTGCACCAACTATACAAAACAAATATAATAAGCACAAAAAATCAAATAAGTACTAACACAATTGTGATGGGGGACTTAATGCCCAACTATAACAGATAGATCAACTAGATAAAAAAATTATCAATGAAGTATCAAAACTGAATCAAACCTGTAAACAAATGGACTAAGTATACATCTACAGTGTTCCACCACATGTAGGAAAACATTTCTTCTCAGCTGTATGTGGGATGTTCTCCAAAATAGACCACATACTGGCTCAAAGAACAAGCTTAAGTAAATGCAAAGGAACTGAAACTACCTTATGTATATTATGAAACCATGGGTACAATGTAACTGGAAATCAGTGGCAAAAGAAAACTAGATATATATTAGGAAAGTAAATAACACCCTTTTGAATAACCAATGGGTCAAAGGTGAAATTAAAGAACAAATTAAACAATATCTACAATTGAACGATAATGCCAATACAACATACCACATTTTATGGGAGGAAAGGAAAACAGTCCTAACAGAGAAATTTATAGCAATGAATTCTTATCAGAAAAGTAGAACAGAGTCCAGGCATGGTGAAGTATGCCTGTAATCACAGCACTAGGGAGGCTGAAAACAGGAAGATCACTATGTTCAAGCAAGACCTTGTACCAAATATATTTAGAAAGAAAAGAAAAGAGAAGAACCAGATCAAATAAACCTAATTTTGAACCTCAAACTCCTGGAATAAAAAGAAAACCTCAGACAGACACAAAGCTCATCATAGGAAGGAAATTTTTAAAAAATCACAGAAGAAATTAATGCAATAGAGACCATGAAAATAATACAAAGAATCAATTAAGAGAAGAAATGGTTCTTTGAAAGTTGAAATAAAATTGGTAAACACTTTGCTAATCTTATCCAAAAAAAGGTTTTAATTCATGCATTTGAGAATAAAAAAGGAAAAGTCACAACAGATCCTGCAGAATTTCAGATGATTATTGATACCTACTTTAAAAATCTTTATTTTGCCCAGCATGCTCTCCAAAGAATGGGAAACCTGAACAAAGTGTTGGGCAAGAAAGACAATATGGAAGCACAAAGGAACACTGAACTCTACATTATGTGCTTGGAGCTTAAATAATCCAGCTCATGACTAGAACTGGGGATTGAACTCAGGATCTTGCACTTACCAGCATTTCCTTGAACAGTGTGTGAAGCTGAGCTAGACATTTGGGCGGGAGCTGTAGGCTCAGGAAGCCAGGTCTGGGTCTGGCACTGCACCCCTGCAGCAGCGACTACAGGACTCTGCACACCCCATCATGGCAATGGCTCTTTCAGGAGGAGCCTCAGGTTCAATGTAAATGCTTTCCTGCATTATAGTTGGGCATAATGTTGCGTACCTGTCATCCCCGCACTCAGGAGGCTGAAGTAGGAAGTTCACAGTGAACTTGAAGTCAACCTGTGCTACACAGAGAGACCCTCAAAAACACAGAGCAGCCAAACCAATATGAAATGCTTGCATTTAGAGGAACTTAAAAGAATTTCAGGTCACTCTAGTGTCACAGCTAAGAATCCATAGGCTAGAACAACTAGTGGCCTTTGTGACACATATCTGGTGATTTTCCTGGAAACTTCACACTCAAGATGCCACTGAGAAAAGACATGGCTGTGAAGCTCAGGCAGGTTTGCTTTGCTGGCTTCTTGCCTTCTCAGCATTGAAGCTGCTCAAACCTCAGACCTGGAACACTCTCTTGCCTTAGCTACACTCATGTCCAAGGAAATCTCATCTAGGCTGATTTTCAATTCATTGACACATGTCACCAACTGTCTATGTACCATTGCTCCATGGAAGCAACAGGAAAATCAGATTTATCATCTGAACTTAACTTTTCATCATTCTCCTAATTTTTAAGACTGCTTCTTGAATATTCTCCATCTGTGTAAATAATGCCATAATTCACCTCGCTGCTTATAGCACAAAGGCCTAGACTCACTCTTAACTCTTCTCTTTCCCTCATCTCTCATACCTGATTCATCCGTAAATCTTATTCTAACTTCAAAATACATCCAAAATTTACCTTCTCCTCATGTGTTTCATGGCTCCACCCTATCTTTGCATGCACTACTTTAATGGCTTGTTAATTGGTTTTATATTGTTACTTCTGTTACCCTTTACTTTATTGTCCATGATACAGCCTCTCTAGACTATAAACCAGAGTACTAGACACAAGCATGGTGGGTGGGCTCTATGACTGTCCCCAATTTCTACTTGGAAGTATTTTCTGGACTGCAAAGTGGGGGGTTCAGCTAAGCAGAGAGAGGAGTTTGTGGAGACTGAGGCAAAGTGGGGGATTCAGCTAAGCAGAGAATGGAGTTTGTAGAGAATTTCAAGGCAGAGTAATGAAGAGAAGGGGAAAGTTACATGGAGACAGAAATTTCATAGTGGTTTTCTTGATTCGGTTGCTAAGTTCCAAACTATGCATACATAGTTTAAAATCACAAGAAGCCAAGTGAAGAAAGGTAGAGGGTTCATGAACAAAAACCAAACTACAACACAGGAAATACTACAAAGAATCAACAATTAGGATCTCGTCATATTGAAAAGTTTATGCATGTCAAAAGAAATCACCAACAGAGTAAAACAAAACCCCACAAATTAGGAAAAATATTTAGCTGACTTAGACAAAGGACTTTTATTTAGAATATATCATATAAAGAATTGAAACAATCAGCCCCCCCCCAAATTCAAAGACCAAAAATGGGCACCTGAGATTAATAAATACTTCACAGGGCCAGTGAGACAGCTCAGTTGACTAAAGCACTTACTTTAGCAAGCACAGGAACCAGGGTTCAATCCCCAGTTGTACATGCTGCACCGGCCCCACCCCAGGATGCCCTGAGCCAGCCACCAAGAACTGGCATGGTGGCACATGCCTGTAATCCCAGCACTAGGGAGGCTGAAAACAAGAGGATCACTATGAGTCTGAGCTGCATAGTGAGAACCTGTACCAAATATACATATATTTGAAGTACAAATGGAAAATATATACATGAAAAAATGTTCAACATCACTGGTCATTTGAGAAATGCAAATTAAAACAACACTCAGATTCCATCTCAGCCCAGAAAGAATGGCTGTCATCAAGAAGTCAGCCAATAGCAAATGCTGGCTGTGGGAAAAAAGGAATCCTTTTCTGCTGTTGGTAGGAGTACAAGCTGGTACAACTGATGTGGGAATCAACATGGAGAATCTTCAAAAAACTAGGATTAGAGATACCATTCAACCCAGCTATTCCTCTCCTGGCCATTTTTCCAGGAGAACTGAAAACCTCATACCACATGTGCACCCATGTTTATAGCAGCACAATTTGTTATAGCTAAATCTCTGGAAATAACCTAGATGCCCACAACTGAGGAATGAATAAAAATGATGTAGTTCTTTTACATAATGGAGTATTATTCAGCTATAAAAAAGTTAAATTTGAGG
The DNA here is from genome assembly GCA_004027165.1 of Ctenomys sociabilis. Lineage (NCBI taxonomy): Eukaryota > Metazoa > Chordata > Mammalia > Rodentia > Ctenomyidae > Ctenomys > Ctenomys sociabilis. The sequence continues at coordinate 117,961 of PVKA01001849.1, read as the reverse complement.
CTTTTATAGGTGAGTGGAAGCAACTGGAGACCACACTCATAAGTGAAATAAACCAGTATAAACCTATTGTCTTGCTCATCTGAGAACTTGAAAGAGTGAATAAAACCTGAAAATACAATGTATAGTGAAAAGGGAAGAATCTGCTAAAAGGGAAGAAACAACTGGGATGAGGGCAAAGACAAAAGAAAGGAAGGGAAAAAGATATATTTATGTATATATACAACATAGCTGGGATAATTGTGCTGCTTTTTCTGCTGGTCTAATGAAAGGAGCAGTTACTGCTTAAAGTTTTTTCTCTCCTTTTTAACTTTTTATAAGTTTTTTTTAAACCAATTTTGCATGCTTATATTGGTAATCTGAACAACTAATTTGAGGACAACAGTATGCACACTAGCAATCAATGTTGAATTTCTATTTTCTTTAGTGAAATTCTATGTCATTTCTCATGTTCTTTTTACTCATTTGTATTCTCTTTACAAATAAAAAAGGAAGAAAAGTAATTGACTGGAGCTTCACAAATGGAAACATTTTTAGAGCTGGTTGGAGATGTTTGTGTTCTGATCCATTAATGTGCGAGTACTCTTGAATTCTTGGGGTATTTAATAAATGCCCCAAAAGGGAGCTTTAGCAACAGGCTGCACTAGCCCTGGAGTACAGATTACCAATGCAACTTTAAAAAAAGGCTCCAAAAGAACAAGCTGAACTTCAAGTAACTTGCCCACATCTAAGAAAACAAAGAATCACTTTTTGTAGAACAATATCCAGTACTTAAAGTAAAATTCATAATGTTTAGCTTATAAGCAAAAACTACTAGATTTATTAGTATGCAAAGAAATAGGAATGTGACACATAGCTGCTGTATGGTCTTCATATTTGATATTCTCTCAGACCAGTTCTCTTCTCAACAGACATCTGTACAACTCAATCTATTTAAGTGTCTGTTAGAATATTATCTTACAAAAGTTTTTCTGACATATGAAATTGTCACTATCTGCCAATCCCACTTCCTTCATTCTGCTTTTTAAATTCATAGCATTTTGCACATATATAATATTGTTTTTCTTTTTGATATGTCTTTCTCTTGATATGTATATAGAGTATGTACTTATTAATAGGGAAGGGAATGAAAAAAATAAGATGTATTATGTACATGTACATATACTTATAATTAATGTAATCATTATGCACTACAAACATGAGCTAATGAGAATAAAAGTAAACATTTATTAAATGAGTGAACAAGGAAAAAAATCTTTATTTTAGGGCCAGGGAGATAGCTTAGTAGACTAAGTGCTTGCCTGGCAAGCACAGGGTCCTGAGTCCTGGTAGCCCCCCGCCTCAAAATAAAAAGAACCTTTATTTTAATAAGATGAAAAACCCAGAAGAAAGGGATAGATTTATAGATACATTAGCAAAGCTGAATCAAAAAGATATAAAAATTCTATGCACCAGAGAGATAATTCAGTGGCATAAGCACCTGCCTGGCAAGGGCAAGGTCCCAAGTTTGATCCCTGGTACCACAAAAAGACATAAAAATTCTAAATAACATAATATCAGTCAATGAAACTGAAACTGTAGTTAAAAACTTATCAACAAACAAAAACAAAGGTCTTGATGGATACCCTGCAGAATTCTACACAAAATTTAGAGAAGATCTAATACTACTGCTCCTCAAACTCTAAAGCAATTGAAAGGGAAGCAATACTCCCAAAGTCACGTGTGGAAACAAGTATTTCTCTGATACCAAAAGCAGAGAAGGATCCAACCCAAACAACAGAATTAGAACCCAATCTCCCTAATAAATGTAGATGTAAAAATCCTTAATAAGATACTGGCAAACATAATGTAGCAAATCATCCAGACAATTGTCCACCATGACTAAATAGGATTCATCTGAGTGGTACAAAGATGGTTCAACATAAGCAAACTAATAAATGTAATACATCATAGTAATACAGCCAAGGACAAAAAAGTCACATTATCACCTCAATAGATGCAGAGAAAACATTTGACATTTAGTGCAGCACCCATTTATGATAAAAACCCTACAAAAATCTGCCCTTATCTCAATCTCATGAAAGCCACCTACAACAAACCAACAGCCAATATCATACTAAATGGACAAAACCTGAAAGCTCTTTTCTATAAAATCAAGAGCAAGACAAAGATGTATGCTGTCACCACTCCTATTCTGTGTAGCTCCAGAAACATTAGCAAGAGCAATTAGAAAAGAGAAAGAAATATAGATTAAAAAGACAGAAGTTAAATTATCTTTATTTGCAGATGACATGAAAGTCTACACAGAAGACCCCCCAAAATACCATCAAAATATTCTATATTTAATAACCAAATTCAGTAGCATAGGCAGATACAAAAATCAACACTCAAAAATCAGCATTCTTGTACACAAAAAAAAACCTACTGAGAGAACAAACCACACCTTTCACAGTAGCACCAAAAAAAATTAAATAAGAAGCAATCTAACAAGGAAGTAAAGTATCATTACATAGAAAATTATAGTACTCTGAAAAAGAAGATCAAAGAGGATATGAGAAAATGGAAATATATCCCCTGTTCTTGGATAGGAAGAAGCAACACAGTAAAAATGTGATAATCCCAAATTGTTACAGATTTGATACAATCCCAATCAAAACATAGTCACATGCCTCATAGAACTAAAGAGAATAATCCTAAAATTTATTTGGAACCAGAAGAGATGTAGAATAGCAAAAATAATCCTGGGCAAAAAAAGTCATGTCAGGAAGCATCACAATCCTTGACTTTTAAATCATACTACAAAGCCACTGTGATTTTAAAAAATGGTATCAACAAGAAATAAATATAAAAAGGCCAGCGAGATAGCTCAGCAGACTAAGCGGCTGCTTAGGGGTTGGTGGTTGGCTCCACATGCCATGTCGGCTCCGCAGGCATGTTCAGCTGGCCATTGAGTCCGGGCTTGGTGGTGTACACCTGTAATTCTAGGGCTGGGGAGGCTAAAAACAGGAGGATCACCACAAGTCCAAGCTGCGTAGTACACTCTGTACCGAATACATTAAATAAATAAATAATAAATATTAAAATTTGTATAAGGCAGGAGGATCAGTGGAACAGATTACAAGATGTAAAAACAACTCCAAACACGCTCACCAACCTTATCTTCAATAAAGGGGTCAAACACCCCCACTGGAAGTAAGATATCCTCTTTCATGAATGGTGCTAGAGCAACTGGCTTTACACATGCCAAAAACAAAACTTAGGCCATGTATTCCATTGAACTAAACTCAAATAGATCATATATCAAAATATTAAAACAGAAACACTAAATTTGCTAGAAAAAAGGATAAAAATACACAGGTATTTTTATGAAGTCATAGGCAAAGACTTCATGTACAAGCCGAGATGACAAGGGAAATATTACAAAGAACTATAACAACTGAAATTCATTTTATTAAAAAGCTTTTGCACAGCAAGAGAAACAACTAGCAGAGTGAAGAGAGAAGACCAGAGAAGGAAAAATATTTGGCCAGCTATTGCTCAGACAATGGAAAAATATCTAAACTATATAAAGAAGTCAAAGAAAAATCATGCCCCCAAATTTAACAACCCAATCCAAAAATAGACATATGAAGTAAACACACTTCTCAGACAAAGAAGTAAAACTGGCAAACAAATATATTAAGAAGTGTTTAACATCACTGGTCATTTGAGAAATGCAAATTAAAACAACACTGAGATTTCATCTCACTCCAGAAAGAATGGGTATCAAAACACATCAACCAATAACAAATGCTGCTAGAAGAGTAGAACAAAAGGAACCCTCCTGCACTGTTGGTGGGAGTGTAAACCGATACCCCTCTGATGGAAATCAGTGTAGTGCTCAAAAAACTAAAACTAGAGGTTCATTTGACTCAGCTATTCCGCTTCTGGGCATTTTCCTGGAAGAATTAAAAACATCATAGCACAGTGATACATGCACACATTTACAAAGGCACATTTTTGGGATTTTTGGTGTTACCAGGGATTGAAATCAAGACCTTGTGCTTGCCAGGCAGGCACTTCTTCCACTGAGCTACTTCCCCAGGCCCCTATAAGGGCACATTTTGCAATAGCTAAATCTTGGAAACAGTTGAAATGTCCACTTGGAAACAGTCAAATGTACATATGAATAGATAAAGGTGTTTTTAAAATTTTTTTAAATAATAAAAATGATACATAGGGCCAGGGAGATGGCTCAGTGGAATAAGCGCTACCCTGGCAAGTGCAAGGGTATGAGTTCAATCCCCGGTTCTGCCAAAAAGAATGATACAGAATTTCAAAACAAGATGATAGGAAATTAACAATGGTTATTATATTGTATATTATTGTCTTCAAAATATTTGCTCAGATTGCAAGATATAAGCATGCAAACCTGATCAAACAATATAAACAATAACTTCCTTTCAAAGAACAAATAGAAATTAGTGGTACAATTCTCAGCATATATATATAACTTTTTTCTCCTTTCTTCCATCCCAGTTGTTCTTTCTTTTTGAGTAGTTTCTTTCTTTCCCTTTTACACTATATATTGTATCTTTTGAGTCTTATTTACTCTTCCACTGTTTCAGTATCTTATATTGGAAAGACAATATGATACTTACATGTGTGAATCTGATGTTTTTCACTTATGAATATGGTCTCTAGTTGCATCCATTTATCTATAAAAGCCTCAAGTTTGTCTTCCTTTATAGCTGAATAATATTTCACTGTATAAAAATATCACATTTTGTTTTATCTTTTGAGCCAGGGTCTTGCTAATATGCAGTTCAGGCTGGCCTTGAGCTCTCCATGATCGTCCTTCCTCAGCCTCCTGAGTGCTGGGACTGAAGGCATGCACCACCACACCTAGCTGAATCACATTTTGTAAATCCACTCCTTGGTTGGTGGCCATTCGGGTTGTTTCCAAAACTTAGAGATTACAAATTATACTGCTATAAACATGGAAGAAAATATATCAATATGCTATGTTTTCAATTCTTCTGGGAGATACCTAAAAGGGAAATAGCAGGGTAAAATGGGACCTTTGATGCTAGTTTTTTGAGGAATCTCCATAGTCATCTGGTATCAGAAGAGAACTGGAATAATTAAGGCAATCCTGGCCAACAAAGGCAAAGAAGGCATCACCATTCTTGAAATTACACTACAAAGTTACTGTGATAAAATCATTGTAGTACAATTTACCCAAAGATCAGTGGAGCAGATTAGAAGATGCAGAAACAACTACAAAGACAACTACAAAGATACTCAGCCACCTTATCTTTGACAAAGGGGCCAAATGTGTTCACTGGAAGAAAGATAGCCTCTTTAATAAATGGTACTAGAAAATCTGATTTTCCACATACTGAAGACTGAAAACAGATGAATGTCTATCACTATGCACTAAACTCAAAATATATCAAGGATCTAAATTTTAAAACACTAAGTCTACTAGAAAAGAAAGTAGGTTGAAATCTTAAAGACACAGGGGTAGGCAGATTGTTCATAAACAAAAACCAAACTGCATGGGATATTCTTCAAAAAATCGGTAACTGAGATCTTATTAAAAAGTTTTTCCACATCAAAGAAAATCACCAACAGAGCGAACAGAAAACCCATAAGCTGGGAAAAAAATGTTAGCCAACTGCCCCTCAGACAAAGATGTCTATCTAGAACATATAAAGAATTTTTAAAAAAATCATATGCATAAAATTCAAAGACCCAATCCAGAAATAGTCATCTGAGATGAATACACACTTCTTAGATGAAGAAATACAAATGGCAAATAAATATATGAAAAATGTTCAACATCACTGATCATCTGAGAAATGCAAATTTAAAATGTTGTCTTTTTACACAATGTAGTACTACTCAACCATCAAGAAAGATGAAATTGAGACATTAATAGGTAAATGCATGGATGTTTAGGCCATACAGTTAAGTAAAATAAATTAAACACAAGTATGTTAATATTGCTTTGTTTGTGAGGAGAATCTGAAAGTGTGAATAAAGAGTAGGAACTAGATATTGTGAAATAGGAAGGAAAAACTCTTTTGAGAAAGAAAACAAGGGAGAGAGAAAGGAAGGGAAAAAATTAAAAAGAGAAAAATGGATACAAAGCTTTGTAAACAAGGAGGCAAAGAGGGGTTGAAGGGAAGATAAAGGAATGGTAGAAAAAAGAATAGGGGGTGGGACAGGGAGGTAGCTATGTAGAAGAAGCGCTTCCCTGCCAAGCACAAGAGCCTGAGCTCAATCCCCAGTTCCACCAAAAACAAAAACAAAAGAAAAAAGAGCAGAATTGAGATAAATCACATAAAGGTACAAAGTGTCTATGATAATAAAAAATTATATACACCAAAACACAGAAAACAAATAAAATAAAATACAATTAGAAAAGGCCTTAAGAGATCCAGCCCAGCCTGTGAGAGAGCTCCCCGCTTCCCTGCACCTACGGTACTGCTCCAGACCAAAACTCAGGCACCCTTGTGAGTGTGACCCTCCACCGTGCCACCAAGACCCCTGCAACCTTCCGGAGCCCTCATCCCCAAGCCTGAGAGTGAATGAGAACTACTGCAGCTCTCTCAGAACCCCCAGATCCAGCCCAAGCCCAGACCCAGCAAGTGTGTGGGAGAACTTCTGCACTCCCCTATGCTCCCTGGGCCAGGGGCACAACAGAGGGGCACCACAGGTTCACTTTTCTTCCAGAGGGGCACAACAGGTTCACTTCTAAGGGCTGCAGCAGGAAAGAGCTGAACACAACAGCTAGACCCAGGCCAGGCATAACTGGATAAACTCAAACTTAATAGATCTGCACCCAAATTTCAGTAGGTGCTAAGGTTATAACTGCACCAAAGCTCTACACCAAAGGATAGAGGTCAGTGCTATAAGAAATGACAAAGACAAGAAGTAAAATGCAATCTCAGGCCTCAAACCCACCCATAACAAGTGCAGAGGACACTAGCTCAGCTGAAATGTATGAATTAACAGCATTGCAAGCAAAGAAACAACAGCAGAAAGGTATAGAAGAACTCAGAGCAGAATTAATTTCTGAAATAAAAAAAGAAATCTCTGAATTCATAGCATCTGAAGTAAAGAATCAAATACAGAAACATTGAGGAAGCCCAATCTGAAAATATCTCTGCAGTAAAAGAATAACTGCCTCTAAAGAAGACATTGATAAAAAAAAAATAGAGGAGATTAAAAATACGATGGATTCTTTGAATGAGAAATACAGGAAAGAAATAGATCACATGAAGCAGAGTCAAAGAGATACTGAGGAACTTAAAATCTCAATCACAAGCCTGTAAAACCATTTGAGTGAAAGTGAAGACAGAGTTTCAGATCTTGAAGACACTGGTGCAGCTAGTGAAAAGGTGAGAAAGGATCTCTTAAAAACAACTAGGATGAAGGAAAAAATAATCCATCACCTGCAAGATGTTGCAAAGATGAGCAATGTGACACCAATAGGCATCAATGAGAAAGAAGGAGTCAATAAAAATGATATAAAAAGAGTATGGGCAGAAATAATAGTAGAAAACTTCCCAAATATGAGGAAACAATGCCAAATAACTTCAACCCAAGTAAAAACACACTGAGACACATAATAGTCAAGATCCCAGAAATCCAGCACAAGAATAATATAGTGAAAGCTGCTAGAGAAAAGAAGCAGATCACATTCAATGGAAAACCCATCAGAATTATGGCCGACTTCTCTTCACAAACCATAAAGGCAAGAAATGTATGGAGCGGAGTACTTCAAGTACTCTATGAAAACAAATTCCAGCCCAGACTACTATACCTTACAAAACTCTCTTTCAAGTTTGATGGAGAAATGAAATACTTCCATGACAAAGAACAACTAAAGAATTTCATGATAACAAAGCCATCCCTATACAGGCTACTGAAAGATGTTCTAGAGAGAGACCACAATGACCAGAACTGCATGAATGAGAACAGAAGGAACCCACTAAACAGGGCAAACAATGAAACACAGGATAAAAAGGAACAAACAACAGCAGGTAAATATCCTGACAATCATAAGTCAACACATCTCAATTATAACCATCAATGTAAATGACTCAATTCACCAATTAAGAGAAATAGTCTGGCACAGTGGATTAGGAAACAAAATCCAACAATATGCTGCATACTAGAAACACGCTTAACTCACAAAGACATTCACAGGCTCAAAGTCAAAGGATGGAAAGAAAAGGCCTCAAATAGCCCCCTAACAGTATCTCTGTGTACATAATAAAATATTCACATGTAAAATTTCAACCATAATATTATAGAACTTGACATTCTTGGTCAGATGATTGCAGGACACCTCAATAAGAACCAGAATTTTTTGCAAAAGGGAAAAGATAAAGAGATAGAGGAAGAGGGAGGAGATTTAAAAGAAAGTTGTGTTATATATATATATATATATATATATATATATATATATATATATATATATATATATAGAGAGAGAGAGAGAGAGAGAGAGAGAGAGAGAGAGAGAGAGAGAGACACCACCAACTCCAGTCATGGTGCACTGCAAAGGTACTGTACTAATAAATATTGAATTTTACAATAGAAGTTTTGACTCATTTCTTCCTTTCTTTCATTGTTTCCTTTCTTTCACTCTTTCTTTCATTCTTTCTTTATTGGTCTTGAAGAGATGAAGAACTTTTTTTTTCTATTTTTTTCTTAATGTATTTGGTACAGGTTCTCACTAGGCAGCTTGGACACAGTGATCTGCTTGCTTTCAGCCTCCCCAGTGCTGGGATGAGAGGTGTGCACCACCACACCTGGACTTTGTGGCCGACTCACTGCAACCAAGGGCAGGGCCAGTGCAGCATCTGGTGCTAGGATCAAACTCTGCTCCCTTCACTTTCCTAAGCAGGCAGTTAGTCCATTGAGGTATCTCACCTTCCCTTATTTTTCTTTCTTTGCATTTTTTTTCTCCTCATTTTCCTATTTCTTTTCTTTTTCTCGTGTTTTCTTCTTTTATCTTTAATTTTGTTTTAGTCTTTAATAGTATATTTTATGTCTTTTCTTATTTCTTATCTTTTCTATCTTTATCAAATTTTTATTCCTTCAGTTTCCCATGCCATCTCTCCATCTTTACCAGTATCACTAGTAAGCTCTACTAATCTTTAGATATATATTAACTATATGCTATTATTGTTAAATCCTTTCCATTGTTAATTGTAGTATAGTTTTCCCATTTAGTAGATATTTACTATATGTCAATGTTTTGGTTGCTTTTATGTATAAAATGTAATTATAGATTTCTTTTCTGTGGTTAAGGGTGTTCCTTAGGTTAGGTCAATATCCAATCTTTCTTTGACTTTATTATTTTTGCTGATTTTTGTTGCTATTGCCAGGGTGGCATGGTTGTTGCAATTAACTGACTTAACAAATACCAATATCTGGATTGCTTTGTGTCACCAACAACACTATAACTCATATCTAGGAAACTAGGACCTGGCCCAATCACTCTGTACCCTTCTCTCTTGAATTATTGAAGGAGATTGAGTTTTAGAACAGAGCCAAAGCTGTATGGTTAACTACATCTAGAGTATAGTAATGAAAAACTGACAAGGAGATCTCCATATGAACAACAAAGTCTTTCAACTACAATGTACAAAACTTAACACACACACACATACACACACACACACACACACACACACACAAATAGAAATGTGGGAAAACAAGGTACAAAACCCTTCCAAACTTCCTAATTCCCCAAAGCTGACCCATGACCTATCATTAGGAAAGAAATCAAAATCTAAATATACAGCTGAGTTATACTAAATAATAATAAAAGACACAAAATACAGATCAACAAGGTACTCAGTGAACTCAGTGATACAACTTAACAGATAATAAAGAGTGTGGTCCTTCAGAAAAGGCAATAAATGGCCCAACTAGTGCTTCTGGCGATGAAATTCCTAAATTATAGCGTACTTCAGAAGAAGAAAGAGTACTACTTTCAAAGAAGAAAATACCCAAGAAGCAGCAGTCCTGAATGGTGTTTCATAAACTGAAGAAGTTCTTGTTTACAGTTCTTTTACATTACATTTACAATAGTGCATATACAAGCTTTCCATAGAATATGGAAAGTCAGTCTTTGCATCACACTTTCAGTTCCTCCTTTTGGAATTCAGAAAGGAGAGGGATCCTGAAGAAATCATATATAAACATACTTTGACACCTACTGTGTTATAAAATATATCATCAAATGTGCCTTGAGAATAGCATATGTAACATTTTTAAAAAGTTGCTGGCAAAAATATAAAAATAAAAAAATAATCAGTAAGCTTATAGAAAACACTAAGAAAAAGCTATCTCAGTAAACGAAAGTATATAAAACAAAATTACCAGTTTATCAAAATATTAGTGCCCCAAAAAGAATCTAGTCCATATTAAAAATCCATTGAAATTATGATCAGCAGAAGTGAGCAATGTGAGGACAAAGTATCTAGGCAACCATTTACTCAGAGATGTATCAAAAACAAGAAAATATAGAAAATGTATTCAATGGCTGCCATGTGGTGCAGAGAAGACTAATCTGATATTAATCGGAATTAGTGAAAAATCAAAAGATAGCACAAATGGCATAAAAAACCTTACAGGAGTAATAGCAGAAAACTTTCCAAATATGGGGAAAAAATATAACATGCATAGAAACAAGGACTATAGAACCCCAAATAGCCACAATCAGTAAAGAACTTCATAATATGTCATGATCAAAATCCAGAAGTCCAACACAAGGACAGAATCTTAAAAATGGTTCGAGAAAAGCAACAAATAGCATATAAGGGTAAATCTACTAAAATTACAACAAACTTCTCAACACAAACATAAAAAGACAGAAGAAGGTGGAGTAAAATGTTTCAATCTCTGAAAGAAAACAACTTCCAACACAAGCTTATATAGTCTCCAAAATTTTCATTCAAAAGTGGTGGAGAAATAAGACAAGAGATACCTTAAGAAATTCATGACTACCAAACCAGTGATCTAAAAGTATTCTCAAGTATATCATTGAAAGAGACAATTAAGCCAACAATTCCAATAACTCAGATAGAATGAATATACCAGGCAGAGTGATCAGTTAAACAGAAGGAGTGAAAAAGGAATGACCAACTGAAAAATAATGCAATGGCAGAAATAAGTCAATACCTTTCAGTAATAACTCTCAATGTGAATGGTCAACAACTCTAAACAAAAGACAGAGTGGTAGATTGAATTAAAAAATAGTATGCTATTATAGAGGAAACACAGTTAACAAAAAAAGACGTTCTGAGATTAAAAATAATTGATGGAGAGAACAATATTTTATGTTACAGGAGATTTAAACAAGCAGGAGTAGCTATCCTATCTTCAAACAAAGTGGACTCTACGTCAAAACTCATTCAGCTTTAAAAAATAAAAAGGTATACAGCTACATTCTCTTAATTCATTGATTAGAGGCATCTGCTCTAATAATGTTTGTAAATAGAATATCATGTATGCCCCTTGTACAACAAAAAAACACTACGAAAACAATATACAATGTATTAATTATTGAATCTGTTCTACTAATTTGATTTGAAACTGTTTCATTGCTATTTGTTCTTCAATAAAATAAATTTAAAAGAGAAGAGTCAAGAAAAACACTATATTTTGGTTAACAGAGAAATTTACATGAGGAGATAACAATTATGAGTAAATATGCACCAAACACTGACAGACCCAACTTCATAAAACAAACACTACCAGATATAAAAGATAAGCTAAAAATCAACACAATTATAGTTGGAGACATCAGAAAACCACTACCATAAACTGACAGATCAATTAGACAAAAAAAATTAACAAATAAATACCACACCTTCAAACAAATGGACTTCATAAATAACTGCAGTCTCCCACCCAACAACAGAATACACACTCTGCAGCATGTGAAACTGTTTCCAAAATAGACTGCATACAAGCCTATTAAAGCATGTTTAAGTAAATACAAAAGAATCAAAATTTTCCCATACATATAATGAGATCATAGAGCAAAGAAACAAGAAATCAATGGCAAAATAAACCTGAGAAATTATGCAAACATGTGCAAATTTAAAAATACACTGTTGAGTAATCAGTGGGTCATAGAAGACATTAGACAGTTCCCAAAATAAAATGCTAATACCAGTAACACATACCAGAACCCAAGGGACACCATGGAAGCAGTCTTCAAACAAGAGTTTATAGCTGCGAATGTCCATATTAGAATACAGAATGCACTCAAATAAATAACCTCATGATGCACCTCAAATCCTAGAAAAACAAGAACAATCCAAATCCAAAATTAGTGCAAAGAAGGAAATTACGAAGATCACAGCAGAAATTAATGAAATTGAGATTAAAAAAATACTCAGTGAAGAACTGGCTCACGAAAAGAATAAACAAAATAGAAAAGCCTTTAGCCAGTTTTATCCAGAAACACATCCAAATCAATGGAATTAGACATTTTTAAAAGGCATAATCACAATACCACTGAAATCCCTAAGATTACTAACTACTTAAAAGACCTCTACTCCAATAATTTGTAGAATTCAAAAGAAGTGGATATATGTGTGTGTGTGTGTGTGTGTGTGTGATGAACTATTGAAACTGAATGATATAAAAACCTCACATAGTCCAGTGAACTAAAGTGAAAATGAAGAGGAGTGCAGAACCCATTGGATTTACCACTGAATTCTTCAAGGACTTAAGAGAAAAGCTAATGCCAATAATTCTCAAACTATTTACAAAATTGAAAGAGAAAGACTACTCCCACAATCATTTCTAGCTAATGCCAATAATTCTCAAACTATTTACAAAATTGAAAGAGAAAGACTACTCCCACAATCATTTCTAGAAGCTAACGCCACCCTAGTTTTAAAGCCCAACAAATATCCAACTAAAAAAGAAAACTACAGGCAAATCTCTTTAATTAACATAGATGCAAACAAGATGCAACAAGATACTGGCAAACAATGCGACAAATCATCCAAAAGACCATTCACCATGGCCAAATTGACATCATCGTAGATATGCAAGGATAGTTCAACATATGCAAATCAGTAAATGGTACATATCCCATAAACAGAAACAAGGACAAAACTCAAATAGTTATCTCAATAGACAAAGAAAAAGCCTTTAACCAAATCCAACATTCATTCATGATCTGTAAAAACAAAGCCTGAAGAAAGTAGGTATAGAAGAAGCTGCTCTTAACATGATGAAAGCCATTTATGACAAAGCTACTACCAATAACAGGGAAAGCTTTCAAATCAAGAACAAAACAAGGATGTTCACTTCTACCACTTCTGTTCAATGTAGTGCTCAAAACACCAGCCAGAGCATCAGGTAAGAGAAAAAGTAAGTAAAAGGGATAAGTTGTGTTTTGTTTTTCTGTGGTACTGGGGATTGAACTCAGGCCCTTGTGCTTCCCAGGCAAGCACTTACTCTACTGAGCTATCTACCCAGCCCCAAAAGGGATATATAAGAAGGAGAAGTCAAATTATCATTATTTTTAGACCTAAAACAATCCATCGAAAGACTCCTATAATTAATAATCAAATTCACCACTGTATAAAAGAAAAAACACACACACACACACAAATTCAGTACTGTTCCTATATGCTAATAATGAACTCAACAATAAAGATAGTAAGAAAATAATACTATTCACAATAGCAGCAAAAATTAAATACTTAGGAATTGAACTAATCAAAGAAGTGAAAAACTTCTATAATTAAAACTATAGTATTTTGGGAGATAGCTCTACTGCATAAGTACCTGCCTGGCAATCATAAGGTCCTGAGTTTGATCCCTGATACCACAAAAATAAATATATAAAACTAGAGTATTCTGGAAAATGAAGTAGAGGAAAACTCCAGAAAACTGACAGATGTCCCCTCTTCCTAAACAGACAAACCCAAAATTGTCAAAACAGCCTTACTCCTAAAACTGGTATATAGATTTAATGCAGGTTCAATCAAAATAAGAACAGCATTATTCATATAACTAGAGAAAATAATGCAAAGATGCATATGAAACCAGAAGACACTCAAAATAGCAAAAAGTAATCCTGAGCAACAAGAGCAAAGCAGGAGGCAACACAACTTCAGGTTTCAAATTTATGTTATAAAACAGTGAAAAAAGCACGATACTAACACAAAGAAAAATACATGTGAATCAATGGAATAGAAGTAAGGATAAAAACAATCCTAGATACATCCATCCATCTGATCTTTCACAAAAGGGCCAAAAATATAAGCTGGAGGAAAGATGGCCTCTTCAACAAATATGGGGTCCTGACTGTCTGTGTGCAAAAGAATGACTCTAGATCCATAACTCTCACCCTGTACTAAAATCAAATTAAAATGATCAAAGATTTAAATGTGAAAAAACAATCTCTTACTCTGCTGAAAGATAAAAGAGGTAAAACTCTTGAAGACAGGCCTATGGGCATATGCAAGAACAGAACCCCAGTTGCATAGGAAATAGTATCAAGAACCAACAGATGGGAGCATATTGAATTTAAAAGCTTCTACACAGCAAAAAGAAACAACCAAAAGTGAATAGATAATCTGCAAATGAAAAGAACAAAATATATAGCTGTTCCTCAGACAAAAGACATAACTCAAAAAAAAAAAAAAACCCTAAAATACATTACTCAAAAAACAGAGCCCTTAAATAAGGATCCTAATAAATGGGCAAGTGAAGTAAGTAGACATTCCTCAGAATAAGAAAGTCTACAAATATGTGAAGAAATACTCAACATTGCTGGCCATTACAGAAATAGAAATTAAAACAATACTGAGTTGCCATCTTATTCTAGAAAAAATGGCAATCATCAAGAAATCAGACAATAACACATGCTGATAAGGCTGGGGTAGGGGAAAACTTTTAACATTGTTAAAAGAAAGGCAAACTAGTATAACCATTATGGTAATCAGCACAGAGATTCCTCAAAAAACTAAAAACAGAACTCCACTAACCCAGCTATTCCCCTTGTATATATAGTCCCAAAAGAGTTAAAAATGTTCTACTATAGTGAACCTGCATACCTATGCTTATAGTAACATAAAACATAGTTAAGTCTAGCTAAATCTGGGAAGCAGATTGTATATCCATCAACAATGACTGGATGAAGAAAATGTGGTGTTTTCACACAATGGAGTGCTATTCTGCCATAAAGAAGGTAACTTGAGTCATTTGTAAGAAAATAGATGTACCTTGAGACCATACATTAAATGAAACAAATCAAACACACAAGGTTAAATATCAGATAGTTTCTCTTATAGGAGAGGCCCAAATTATAAATAAAAATAAAAGATAATAAGAAACAGACAGAAATTTACAAATGAAAAAGGAACCAGATTTAGAGTAAGAAAAGAGGGAATGAAGGAGGGGAAAGAGGGTGAAAACAGAATTAAGATATTTATGCACACATACCACTATGTAGAACGAATGTAATCATTTTTCTTTGCAAATATATACTAATAAAAAATCAGTCTATTACAACAAATGACAAGAACCCATCCTAGTGAAGTGTTCACTTGATGTTGGACCTTATTTTGTTACTATTTAATTAGAAGCATTCATAGTGTTGTTTTCCTTTCAATTCCAAGAATAAAAAGTAAGAAATGAGGAGTGTGAACTTTGCAGATGATCCTGTGACTTTGAAGTCACATATCTGTGTATGAGATCTCTTGCCTTTGCATTTAGAAGCCCTGGGGAGCAACATTATCTGACTGATTATGATGTGTATATTTTCATAAGAATATGCAATCTTAGCTGGCTCTGCACAGGATACTGAAGTGACTAAGTATCAAATTAAAGATTATTCTTTTTTGTGTGGAATTCACTCCAGCAAGAAATTGAACAAGGGGATTTGAAATCCAAAAACCATGGACTGCCTCCTGAGACATTATTAATTATTAGTGGGCCACCGTCTTCCAGTTTCTTATCTCCCCATACACTCAATGTTCCCATTGCTTTAAATTATTATACTTATGTGCTAAATGCTTTCAGTATGCTTGATACCCTGGCAAGCACAGGTACCACACCTGCCCAGGGGCTTTCTACCTAAATTACATAGATATAATTTAAGTTTGAAAATGAGTTATAGTTGTCAGTTGCAGTCTTTTAAATAGGCTTAGAAGCAATAGGGGGGAAAACTATAAGTATATAGGTTAGTAGCTCTCTTTTATTTCCCCTTGGGTCTTCTTTCTGTTTCATAGCTTAGCCCACTAACTCAGAGAGGAGTATCACAAAATTATGCCATGTCAGCAGTGAGAGGCCACTGGTAACTAAGGGAAAATGATAAACACACACATACACTCTGGAGTGTAGGCCACCTCTCATCCTGCTCCCCACTCTGCCAGGCTGTGTACTGTATTCAGAACCTGTGGCAAATGAAGACATTTGAGAGACATATAAAGCCTCAGAGCTACCTTCTTCTCTCCTTACCTGACTCTAACCAAGCAAAGTATCAATAAGTGAAGTAGTGGCAGCTTTTGGCCATCTCCTCAGAGACCTTGCTCATCATCTCAGACTTCTCATCCATCTCTTGTGATAATGGGCTGGAGAAGCATATGCCTCTCGTTCCCATCTTTTACATACCTGGCAAAGTCCATCTCCTTTAGACATATTTGTGTTTTCATAAATTTCTAAGCATATAAAAAAATGTAAAGAAGTAAGGCATAGTCACACATTACTGTAATTCCAGCACTTGGAAGGCTAAGACTGAAAGATTACTGTGAGTTTGAAGCCAGCCAGCCTAGGCTACATAGAGAGTTTAAGGCCAGCCTGCATTACATAGCAAGACCTTGTCAGAGAGAGAGAGAGAGAGAGAGAGAGAAAGAGAGAGAGAGAGAGAAGGAGGAGGAGGAAAAATGAAAAGGCTTTTCACATATATTTCTTTTCCACATTCCCATCATACCAATAAATATCCATGTTTAAAACTAAAAATGTTTGCCTAAAGTGGGCTGTTCCACAGAATGAAGAAAACCCCATACAAAACCAAGGAAACAGATATGGAGAAGCCAACTCCCCGGACCAGTGAAAACAACAGTAGGAGGATTGGTGCAAAGGGTAATGTATAAGGAAGTAGCCCAAGGCTCCAGGAAGCCACCGTGGTCCACTCCACCAGAATCCTTTTTACCAGCCCCTAATTCCACTGCCTTTGCTACCATCACCAAAATAATCCCATCCAGCTCTTGTTTCAGCTTGTGCTGTTAATGTCTTCACTACCAGTGCTTTGCCATTAGGGCCTTAGTACTTCCTGTGCCCAACGGAGAGAAGGTTCTTCTCAGTGCATGAAGCAGAACCACACAGTGCAGCCAGAAGCTGCACACCTATCGAGAGAGCTGGGTCCTGCCACAGTATCATGTGAATTAGGCTTCTCTTTCGGATTGATCCAAGAGCTTCCACATACATCTCTTTCTAAGGCAAGTGTTTGAATTGTCTAAATATCAGCATGTTTTCCCTTTGAAACACACTTTTGGTGAAAGCAAAACCCTTATCTATGACTACAGTGAACCAGGCATCTGAATCCATTTCTTTTCTTTTTTTTTTTTTTTTTTTTTTTTTGATGGAACAAAGGATTGAACTCAGGCCCTTGCACTTGCCAGGGAAGCGCTTATTCCACTGAACCATCTCCCCAGCCCCTGAATCCATTTCTGAAGGAGAAATTTCTACAGATGTGCTGCATCATTGCTCCTGGCCTTGTTCTCTATCATGATTCAAGGAGCCACCTCCTCAGTCATTTCAACCCTGCAGGAAACCCCAAGCTACACCCACTTCTACAACTGACATTGTCAACTCTGCTGTCTCTTTCAGCCATCTCCTTTTTGTTTCCTATCTGTACTCATTCCATCCTATGTTTCCTTCCCTTGTGTATACTTTAATTATTGATTTAAAGGCTATTTACTGAATGCCTACTGAGTACAAGACATTGTAGTGAATACCAGTATCATTCCTTTAGAGCCTCTGGGGTTTTAGCATTCATGTGTGCTTAACCTACCAATTTCTAAAATGTCAACTGGGTCTTAGTTCACTGGTGTGATATAACCCAAGTTTTTTCTGTGTCAAACTCATGTCATTTATCTGGAGAGTTTGAATGCATATAAACTTTTTGTCTTACTGATCCTTCAGAGTGTTATTGTTTGTAACTTTAGCCTGTTTCTTCTGAATAAATCAGTTATTTATTGCTAAGTGAAATGATCTTAGTGAAAATGTGTTTTGTAGAAATCATGTAAAAGGTGCTGGGGAGATGGCTCAGTAGAATAAGCGCTTCCCTGGCAAGCGCAAGGGTCTGAGTTCAATCTTCAGTTCTGCCTAAAAAAAAAAAAAAAAAGAAAAATCGTGTAAAAGTAACTTCAAAATCAGTTATGTCAAACAGATTTCAGCACTTGCTGCCACAAAATATGGAACTTTGGACTATTGTAACCTGACACTTTGGTACATTTTAAATTGAAGGGATATTTTAAGTTGAAAAGATTTTAGAAAACAGCAGAAGCAGGAAGGTTTCCTTGAGCATCTCCCCTAAGGCAAGTCATAAAACCTAAGAATGATTTTTGTGACTTCTCCTTGTGACAAGTACCCTCGTCTAGTCCAAGGAAAGGAGAGTCCTTGTCTCCAAAGATGAATGGATACGAAGCGGAAACTGAACAAAGAGGCCTTCTCCAAGTTTGTTACATTTAGCTAATACCTCTTTTGTCCTGTCATATCACAACTGAATACTCTCAATCAAGAAAAACACTCAGAGGGCTGGGGATATGGCTCAGTGGCATACATGCCTGCCTAGCAAGCACAAAATCCTGAATTTAATCCCTGGTGCTGAAAAAAAAAAAGAGAAAAGAAAAACACTCAAATGTAATAATCTCTTCAGGTTTTCATTTCCTTTTCAAGGTTCTTATGATGGATTAACTAATGAGCAACTAGTAACACCCAGCTGAACTGAATCAACATGGTACACGGTATTAAAGCCCCGGATGAGCACTGCTTCCCCGCTCCAGTACAGATCCTTCGGCCTGCTGGCAGAGATCCTTCACCCACAGGTGCAGACTTTCTGGTTTCACCCACTGACCTTTAGGACACTACCATGGGATCCAGGCCCTCAACTGGATTCTTTGGGTCTCTAGTGGGTGGACAAATCCCTGTGCTCTTACATTTGATTTTTTGGATGAATATTAAAATAACCCTATAAACTATGTGTCCTGTATTAAATTTTTCCCTTGTAAGCCCTGATTACAACAGTTCCCATCTAAATTAAAACTTACCTTAAATAGGGGGGCTGGATAAGACAACTCAGTGGAATATGTGCTTGCCTCACAAGTGCAGGGTCCTGAGTTTCATCTCTGGTACCACCAAAACAAATATCTTAAATAAATTTGTATGGCCTTTTCTTATCCTCAGCCATGAACACAGGATAAGTAAAAGGAATTTTTTCCTCCCTCATAGCCCAGAGATGACCCTTAAAGAATAAAAGGAATAAAAAAGAAATTAAAACTATAATATTAATATAAACAAAATAAAATATCACATAAAATAATGTATAATAAAAATATTAAATTGAAATAGCTGAGAATCTGAGAGTAAAAGATAAATTATACCATGTTTGCTTGAAAATAATTTTTCAAGGGGGAAAAAAACTGGAGTAAAGGCAACCTTTCACTTGACAAAATAGACTTACAGTATCACTTTGTAATATGAATACTGGATGATTTAATCGGTTAAAAGAGTACATGTACACCCCTTCCTGGTAGGCATGGATGTAGCAAATACATTGTGTATGAACACTAGTTACTCAACATGTTTGTTAAATAATGGATGGTCATTTTTCAATTTTTAGCTCCCTTTCTGCCTTCTAAACCTTGCCAAGTATCTATGAAAATAAGAATAACCCAGTGGGAAACAAATTTTAAGAATAGGTTAAATGATTTAAGATCAGACCACTCATCTACTTTTTTTTTTTTTTAGCTACCCAGACAAAGTCTAATATATGAATATCCGATCTGGAATCCATAAATGTCATAAGCACAAAGTTGGATAAACCGTATGAATGTGCAGGAGAGGAGGTGGAAGAAAGGAAGGATCAGAGTACATTTAAGGGGAACATTTTATCATTATAGTTTATAGATGTCCGTAAGAAGGTTTTAATCTTATGCATCTTTTCCTAGTTCCGTACTGTTTAAATACTTTACATATAATGACTGCCTGAACTTGCCAGAAGTTCCCAGCCTATAACTTTGTGTGTGTGTTTGTGTGTGTGTGTGTGTGTGTGTACACCAGGAAACGAACTCAACCTCACACTTGCTTCTATAGATCTTTACTCTTATATTTTCTGGTTTCTCTCATCTCTGCCTCTTCTCCCTTCCCTTTTCTTTCATTGGTATACATAATTTACTCTCTCCTCAAACACTTTGTTTTTTCTACTTTTTTCTTATCTTAAATCTGGTTCGTGTAGTCAAGTCTATAGACAACAGTGATACCTAATATCAGAGGCTGAAAAGTATACAAACGATCGCAAAAGTACCCTCAAAAAAAATTGGTTTTCCTCTCAGGGATCCTTTGTATTTTTACTTATAAACAGCTTTTATTTATAGTCAGCTAACGGGGTAAATGCAACTCAGTGTGTTCCAACAAGAACTCAGATTCTAAAGTCTGAAGTCCAGAAATTCTAAGGTCTATAAAAATTTGCCGGTGTCTCAACTTTTCTGAACAGAATATATTTGGGTCTGGTTGAAGTCACCGATGTGCTTCTGAAGAAACAAATGTCAGTGCGACCTGTTAAAGTCAACCCTCAGCTAGGTAGCAACAATGAGCTCAGGATTAGCGCTGACAGCTCCCTTAATGTGATTCTTTTGGACAGGGATTAATTTAATGCGTTGCTGTCAAGTGAAACAAAAAACGAGATGGATTTCCTAATGACTCTATTCTATACCACACACTTTTCCACTCCTGATCTATGTCAGAGTGAAACTGACAGCAAGAGAAAATAATTTTTAAAATGAAAAGGAGGAAGATATTTCCTTCTTGACAAACTTTCAAGATGGCAGTTCTTATTGAGATCCCAAGAGGGAGGACAACCCGGAGGGGTAAAGCGTTGCAGCCACCTCGCAGTTCACCAGTATCGGGTCTGGTGCCTGATTCCAGTTGAGGCACTAACTTGCAAGGTGTCCTTAAACCCCTCCAGGCCGCACCATCCTCCGCTGTGAAAGTGAGAGGTTGTAGTTCAAGTCTTCCAAATGTAGTCTTAACTCTAAATTGCTAATCTCTAGAAGAGGGGGTCGGGAGCCCCAGGAGCACCAGCATTGTTCCGAAGACAAACCTGCTGAGGCTGTGACAGAGAGGGGGCGAGTCAGAGAGCGAAGGTTGAGCTCTAGCAAAATGGTTTGCCAAGTCAAATGCTAAAGCCTCCTTAAAATAGTTTGGATTCTTCTTTGTTCTCCTTAACAAAGAAACTTTAATTCGCAGTTCTCTGTGAAGAGAGACAATGCAGACAAGCCATTTTCAGGTGAAAGGTGTCTCGTCAATTAATAATCATTGAATAATCACTGAGGAGTGGCAGGAGCTATTCATCGAAGAGGGTGCTCATAATATAAAACTGCATCTATTTACAATACAGACCTGGCTTCATTCTGCGCTGTTACCCTTTTACCTCCCCAGGGTACACATATTCCTAGGCTCCTGCGTTTGTGTACGTTTAAGTTACCTACTGAAAGGTTTGCAACTACCCTGGCCTCCCCCACCGCGGGATACACCGCAGCCCCCAAGCCCAGGCACTGTGCAGTACTGTTCTGCCGGAGCCGCGGGCCGTGGTTACGCAAGGCTGGGGCTGCGGGGGATCGAGGCAGGGCTAGTGGTGTATGCTCCGAGCCCGGAGCGCGCCACTGCAGGAGCCCGGGTGCCGAGGATGGGGCGCCTCGCTCGGCCCTAGTGACCCTGTGCTCTCTGTCCCCTGCAGCGGGTTAGGTCGGTGGCCGTCTATCCCGACCCGGCGCTCCCGCTCCTCCGCCCGCACATCGCGTCCTCTTCTCTGCGGCTGGCGCGCCCTGGCTGGGGCGGGTTGAGCAGCTTGAGGGCCCCGGCTCTGGCACTTAGTTCGGTAACCCCGTGCAGGTGCCCAGGCTCTGCAGCCGAGGTCTCCCCCGCCGAGCCGCCTGGAAAGCAGCCTTCGCGGGTGGTGCCGGCCCCTGACGCGAGGGCTGCGCGTTCCTTCGCCCGCTTCTTCCTGTTCTCCGCTGGCTTTTACTGCGATTGTTGACCTTGTATTTTCCCTTGGTTTTGTCTCCCCAGTGTCCCGCAGAATCAATCTTTTTTTCTTTTCTTTCATTTCTTTTTTTCCTCCCATGTTCGTGGTTGTGACCAACAAATTCATTAAGTATTATTTCCATTCCCTGGACCCGGAGCTCCCAGGAGGTAATCAATCCTCCACCGCCTCTCATCATTCCCTCTGGGCCACTCCAGTAAACCAGGAGTCAAGAAAGCTCCCTGCTTGCTATGCAGACGCTGTCTCGAGATACGCGTCCCCTCGCCCACCCGCTTCAAACCATTAAATTTCTAACACGTAGGACCCCTGAGACCACCTCAACCCAAGAGACAGGAGCCGCAAGGGCTTCTTCACTGCGGTCTCCAGGTCCAGAAACCTGCGAAAATCTGACAAAAGTAGGGCCCCTGCGATGAACAGGCTGAGCCGAATCTAAGAGTGAAACCCGGTCTTCCAGGCAAGCCTCCTGTTTCTTGGTAGCGAAAAACAAAGTCATATATGATGTTCCATCTTCACATAGGAACATCTGTTTCAAATCTTCAAATAATCTGAAGGATAACTGTAAAAATATTAATACCAAGTCCACTCAGTGCTTTTTTAAAAAGTCATGATAATTTTTACCTACAGAACTGAGGTTTGGATCAAGTTCTTAATTATGGAAGTTGGTTAGTAGAAAAGAAAACATTAGAAAACCACCAAGTTGAATTGTCTAAAGACAAACTGCAAGTGTGCTCATTTACTGAAATACCTTAAAGATGTCTAATAATACGTTACTTATAACAAAAACTACAACAGACATCATGGTGTGTGTGTGTGTGTGTGTGTGTGTGTGTGTGTACTGCAGAGTATGCATAAAATGTCATATATTATAACCAAAGTTACAAGAACTTAAAATTTATAAAAGCTAAGCGGAGCTGGTGAACTCTTATAAAGATGGCTGAATAACAATTTTTAGTTGCTTGCAGCTTACCTCAAGCCTATAGGTATCAGGTTTCCTTTGAAATTATTTTTCATTTTTATTAGAATCTAATTGAAGATCAGCTGTAAAGGGTGGGGGAAAAGGAAGCTAAGCCGAGAAATACCGGTTATGTGCACAGATTTTGCAAGAGTAAAAGAACCACAGTACCACCTTGTGGGGAAGAGAAATTTTTTAAAATATCATTTCTAAGTTTCTCTATCATACTACAGTAACACACACAAATTAAAAATAAAAATAAAACCATCTAAGGCACAGGCAGAAATTTAGGTTTATGTCAGTAAACTTTAGGTCTAGGTTTTCTCTATTATTTTCTACACATTAACATGTTTATATTAAAACTTATGATTATACTAATAGGCCAAAAGTAATTAACCAACTTTTTCATATTGTAAAAAATCCCAGAAATCTAATATCAAGCATAAAGTAGTAAATATAAAATGGTTTACACATGCTAAAAGAAAAATAACTTTTGGCTTAGATTTCACTACTAAATTACTACTATTCTTTTTAAAAATGCATTTCTTTGTTCAGTTGCTCAGACCTGAAAAGGGCACATTTTTAGATAAATGAAAAGTAAATTTTTGAAAAAGTCATGTCTCATATATCACACTAAATCAACCATGTTTAGGACCTATAAACATTACACTAACAAAATTCTTCTAGTCACTTCCAAAATACAAAAACAACACAGATTATAAAGCTTGGATTTTTGAGAAGTAAAAACTTAATTCTCCAAAGCCAGGAAATGCAAAATAAAAACTGTTCCTCTTGTATTGTACAACTGGAAATATCGTACATGACCTGAACGTTTCCCGCTCTAAACATGTTTTCTGTAAGGCAACAGAGAATTCAGGGGTTACCTGTCGGCATTCTTTATTCTCTATGCTTTAGAATCACAGGGTTGGTAGATCCCTCTGACCTTCAGGAAGGACTAAATCAAAAGCATCCTGGGAAGAGACCAGTGTATTTCAAACTGTGTTCAGCAGAGCCCTAGGGGCTGTCAGAAGATTATGAGGGGAGGGAAACACAGAGAAAAGCCTCTTACTCCCAGCCTCCACAGAGCAACTCTGCTGTCATCATTTTCATATATAGGATTTCTGCCTAAGATTGAATGTAAACATTGGGGTCTGTGGCTTAGAAAACGTTAGAAAATCACCAATCTAACAAAATGTATTTTGTAAAGTCTAGTAAAGAATTGCTGTAAGAAATGTTCTGAAGTTTCCTGCAAATTTATTAACAAAAGCAACACACCATACTTCTACATAGTGCATTCTTTAAAAAAATAAAAAATTTATACAGGTTGGCTTTTAAAAACAAATTAAAATCCAAATGTATTGAATAAAAACTCTGCATATCACAACCCCAATATACCCTGAAGCTGTTTTGTGTCCTCCCAGACACTTTCTGAGCACACACAGGGTGCACACTTTATCAGTGTGTGAAATAGATCAGATGTTTGTATTTCCTTCTCAGGTACATAGTACATCTTTATAGCTACCAGGACACCTCTTCGCTAAAAGACTCCACAACATTCAAAGACTGGACATATGTAATGCATCCAATCTCATTTATATCATTGAATATCTGGATTTTCATTGTTATGTCATACATTCACACTTGCTCTTCCCTTTGTCTAAATTACTTTCTTACATTTTTTACCAAGCTAACACTCAAACATATAAGTTCCAGGTTTTATGCTATTTCTTTACAGAAACAGCATCATTAAGAAGCAATGATTTCAAAATCTTAATTTCTCATACAATATCCATTTCCTAAGGAGTCAACATTTTCTATGTCTGAGCATTTACAATACAACAGATATATTTTAAATATCATTGTAAATCAATTTATTCACAAGACACAAAACTATATCCTTTTTAGATGTTTTCAGTTTTACAAGAGTGAAATTTATGCTTTTGTGAAAAGCCTATTTAGCTACAATTATTAGTATTTACTATATTTTTTTCAACTCAACAAGGGTATATTTTTCTACAGAAAGTCACACAATACATTAATGCATTTAACATATTTATTGAACACATCTAAATGCTAGTCATTTTGCTAATTTCTCATGGAAGAGTGGTTACAAGAAAAAGAAACCTAAGGGAGATTATATAGTGTGGTAGGAAAAATCTACACAGTATATTCACATAGCATCTATGTCACTATAAATTATGACAAATAGTAACAGGAAAAATGCACTATAATAAAGTACTTTAATAATGGATTTTTTTCTTAAAGAGCAAGACATGTTATCATTTCTCTTATTATACTTGACCTTTTAGACCTAATCTTTGATGGTCTATTTGTAAAGCATTCTATATATGTTCTTTCTTTCAATACACCTCAACATATGGAAAAAGCTGCCTAAGTCTAACTAGTTAACCTTTGATTGAGATTGACAAATTGCTTTTCTCAGCTCATTTTAGACTTTGCCCCACAAATTTATTGTTAAAATATTTAGGCCTGTGTATGTTAGCAGCTCATTTTTCTATTATAAATTCATTTTTCAAATAAGGATACAATACAGTAAATTACTCAAATACATAAGTAACTACTGCTTAGATAAAATCAGAGACATAGGGGAGGCTATTTTGATGTTACCTGGGATTCAATGCAGAGCTTTGTATATGCTAGGCACATATTCGGCCATAAAGTTACATCCCACCTATTTTTTAATCTTGAAATAAAAATCTTGCTTGCTGCTGCCTCAACCTCTCAAATAGCAAGAGTTACTCATGCACCATCATGCCTAGCTAAAGCCACACTTCTGACTGACTCTTGGTGCTAATTCATGATTATTTCAAAATTATTCCTGATAACATGCTTAGGAAGAGTCCAAACTCAGTGCACCCAGATAGGCTGGGTGTGTCAATTGTAAAATATTAAAGTCTGTCCTAAAAAATCTGCATGCAAACCAAAGCTGACATAAAATATAAGGTGTTTTCCATTACATCAAGAGTAAAAGCTTGGGCCTGGGAGATAGCTCAGTAAAATAAGCATTTACCCGGTAAGCACAGAGTCCCAAGTTCAATCCCCAGTAGCACAAAAAAAAAAAAAAAAAAAAAAAAAAGTAAAAGCTAGAAAAAAGGTATAGCACTTATCAATGTCTTGACTTTGCCACTTGTAATAGTAGTACCAGACACCAAAGTTAAGCAAAGCTGTGACCTCGCTGAAAATTCAGACATGTCTGCATGTACCTAGAAGACAAGCAGGACCTTGTCTTCCATACACCAAACTTCTATTTATAAGAGACAAAGGCAGCTATAGGAAAATAACTCTTTTTCAGGTTAATACAAACTTTTTAGTCCAAAGAAAGGTGAGGTGCAAGGGTCAGTATGCAGGGATGATCTGGGACACAAACAAACTCATGTGACACACATGTGGAGAGTTCGTGAATGCGCTGGGAAGAATCTAAGGGACCAGAAGGACCCTCAGGAGGGGGTGATAACCTGAAGTTCTGCCTTCCTTCTGTTAATGTGTCCCTAGAACCTAGGACCCTATTTTTGTTCTGCATCTGGTGCACTGAGCAATGTAAATTAGATAACACTGGAGAAGATCTTTATGAAGCTGACACTGGCTTTACTAAGCCAAATTCTTTCTTTCAAGGTTGTGTTAAGTTTGAATTATTTAATATATTTGGTACAGGGTCTCACTACGCAGCTCAGACTCGCAGTGATCCTCCTGTTTTCAGGCTCCCCAGTGCTGGGACTACAGGCATGCACCACCACACCTGGTCTCCACAGTCAGCTCAGCGCACTCAGGGGCCAAGCACAGGATGTGGCATCGAGAATCAAACCCTGGTCCCTGAGTTTGCCTAAGCAGGTGCTTGGTCCACTGAGCTATCTCACCAACCCAAGTTTGAATTTTAGAAATAGAATTGTATTTGAACTGTAAGAAGAAAAAGACTACTAAGGTATGATTACTTGAAAACTCCTTAAAAGCATTATCTGGTATACTTTCAGTACTTCAAAACTATGGCTAGGGAAAAAAAAAAAAGCAGCCATAGCCTTTTTTCTTTTTTTAAAATGTATTAGGTACAAGGTCTCACTATACAGCTCAGTATTCACAGTGATCCTCCTGTTTCCAGCTTCCCAGTGCTGGGATTACAAGCATGCACTACCACATCTAGTCTCATTGGCTGGCTCATGCCAGGGGTAGGGCCAAGGGGCAGCGCCGGTGCAGCAAGTGGTGCTGGAGCTCACACCCTGGTCCTTGCACTGCCTAAGGTGCTTAGTCCCCTGAGCTACCTCGCTGACCCACCTCTGTCCATTTCTTTAGAGGTTGGGACAGAGACTGACTGAGAAAAGTGAGAAAAAGGATGAGGGAATTTACTAGAACAATGTATTAAAATACATTGTGTGTGGTAGGCAGGCAGTGTGAAAGCCAGTATAAATCCTCACTATAAAGCCGGGCGTGGTGGCGCATGCCTGTAATCCCAGCACTAGGGAGGCTGAGGCAGGAGGATTGTTAGTGAGTTCGAGACCAGCCTGAGCTACAAAGTGAGCTTAAGGCCAGCCTGAACTGCACAGTGAGACCCTGTCTCAAAAAAGACAAAAAAAAAAAAAAAAAAATCCTCACTATAAAACCAACCACAACACATTCATACACAACACTTCAAACAAACACTCTTAGAGACAGATACCTGCCTAGATTCCTAGTTTCATTGGCTTTTTAATTGTTTGTTGTTTGTTTGGTCTTTTTTGAGACAGAGTTTCACCATGCAGTCCAGGCTGGCCTTGAATAGGCAAAGCTGGCCTCGAACCTGTGCCAATTCTCCTGCCTCAGCCTCCCAAGTGCTGGGATTACAGTCTTGCACTATCACACCCTGCATCACACTGGCTTTCATGTTGCTGCAAGAGGTTCTTCTGCCCAGTCAGGCCTGGAATTCACAGAGGGCCTATGGGATTCTAGGATCATCCTGCCTTAGAAAGCTCTAGTTGTGAGAGTGGAGGTGCTGTTTTGGGTCTGGTTACCTCACCCAGTTTCTGCAGTCACTTCCCCATTTGGTGCCTGAGGCCTAGCGGGTTACATAAATAGATGATGACTGCTGCAGCAGCCTGATCACTCCCATCCACAGCTAACGAAAAAAAAAGGGCCTGTGACTTGGAAAGCCTGATTCAAAAAGAATATTGAGAAAGTTGAGGATACCTCTAAAAATTGAGATAAACCCCTAAGTTATTCAACAAATATATTTAAGTCTCTACAATATACTAGGCACTGTGCCAGACACTGAGTTTTAGGTGGTAAACAAAACAGATATAGTCTGTGACTTCACAGAGTTTATAGCGGTAGGAGGTTGTAAATAAATACCAAAACAAATGTTAAATATATAGTATATATAACAATTACTATGGAAAAATCAGGATTTTTTAAGAGCCATCAAGGACACCTACTTTCGATGGGATATGTAGGGAAGGTTTCCCTAAAGAAGTAATAGGTAAGCTCTGACTATGAGAAGTAAAATACAGGAAGCAGGGAGATTTGAAAATATCTGCAACAGACTATTAGGGGGTGGGAAAGAACAGTCATGGGATTGCTGCAAGCTGGTGTAAAGCAGGGTGTCTGAAGGGTTTGAGTTTCAATCACCGTTTCTGCCAGGAAAAAAAAAAAGATAAAGGGTGTAAGTTTTGGACAAGTAAACATGGACCAGTTCTTATCATGAAGGTGCATAAGTTTAGAACATTCAGATTTCTTTAAGTACAATAGGGAAACACTATAGGCTTTTTAAGCAAAAGAGTGCTATCTTAAGCACCATCTGGCCCAGAATTGGCTAGATTCTAGGTATCAAGCCTTCAGGCTAGGGCTGGCAAGATAGCTCAGCGGTCTAAAGCGCCTCTCAGGGACCGCGCGCGGTTCGAGCCCCAGCACCACATGCCATGCCAGCCCCTCCTCCCAGGGCGGGCTGAGCTGACCACCACCTCCCCCCCCCCTGCAAAAAAAGAATCCGTGATGTGTAGCAAGACACTGTAATAAACAAATGAATTTAAAAAAAAAAAAAAAAAGCCTTCAGGCTAATGCAAGAAGGTTAGCAACAAAATTTTGGTTTTTTAATTTTTTTCCTGTATTGTTCTCTACTCCATGTTAGCAGGGGCTTAGTAAACATTCGCTGAATAACAATACACTTTAAAAGGCAATAGGTCCTTATAAATATGGATTTAGGTAATTATTGCAAATATTACTCAGGTCTTAGTACTCACCTTTGAGCATCCAACCATAAGACATTTATCACCATAGCAAAGATAAGCATAATTCTCCAGAATAGATTAAGAACTAAAAAGTTTGGTGTTAAATCACAAAGTTGAAGAGGAAGACTCATGACTTCTTAGTTTACATGGTGAGTGAAAAAAAGGGTAAAATAGTACCAGGAGTCAGTAAAGCAGCAGGCCCTTACTGATCTTCATGAGCACCAGTGCAGGGGTAGATCTCCTGGGGCCACTGGATCCACATTCACACACTGTCATTAGGATTCTCTCTCGATCCCTCCTTTAATTCGTTTCACAGGCTTTGTTTATATAAGCTTTTTCAAAAATCATAAAAATAGATACTCCTAGCTCAAGGTATATAAACTACCAGCAATTGCCTAGCAATCCTAGCAGAAAAAAATGCTGGGGCAGGTGAGATAGCTCAGCAGACTAAAGCACCTGCTTAAGCAAGTGCAGGGACCACGGTTCAATGCCTAGTACCACATGCCTTGCCAGCCACACACTCAGAGTAGGCTGAGCCAACCAGAGTCCAGGTGTGGTGGTGTATGATATACATATATGAATTCAAAATCTTCAAATAACAGACTCCATGTGTATGAACTTTCTGCTATACTTCTTCCTCATTTTTTTTTTTGAGGTAGATTTCAGGTGAGCACCCCAATCAAGGAATGTACAGGAATCTCATTTATAAATACAAATCATGACATAAGACAAGGTGGCAATAGCCATTTGTAAGAATGTTATGCATCTTTAAGAAAATATGAAGAGAACAGTTTTAAATAAAGCTAAAAATGCTGCAATATGTAAAGTTTAACATGGCACTTATTTCAACCTTATACATAGTGCTCTGCATAGTATTAAGAATTGTGTTTTACGGGATGGGGAGATAGCTTAGCAGTCTAAGCACCTGCCTGGCAAGCACAAGGACCCAGGTTTGATTCTCATGATACTGTAAGCCGTGCTAGACCCAAAACTGGACATGGTGGTATACACCTGTAATCCTAGGGCTCGGAGGCTGAGACAGGAGGATTACTATGAGTTTGAGTTGCATAGTGAGACTCTACATCCAATAAAAAAAAAGTTTAAAAATTGTTTTAGATCAGTTTATTAATAAAAAAAGTATTTTTTCATCAAAAGCTTAAAAAATCTTGTGTAAATATGGCTAAATCAAGTATGAAAACTTTGAGAAATACAAATCTCAGTTAAAAAAAAACTAGCAGAGTAATAAAATACATTTTGAAATAAAATTCCATTATAAAGAAAAGTCATTCTCTGTAAATTTTTAAATTTTATTTGCACATGTTTGCAATTCATGTAGTTGACCACCACTTTGGGGAATGGTTATATGCAATATGTTTATCTTTTCTTTCTTTCTTCATCCCCTTCCCTCCTTCCTCCTCCAGTTACTTATCACAGTTTTCATTCTTGTTGATATTATTTGCCTTGGAGATTTCCCAAAGAACTGAAAGTAGTAAGTAGAAATTCTCAGCTATCACCCTGCCACGTATCCTCCCCAGAGAGCTCAAATTATCATAGTGATATATGCATACTCATGTTTACAGCAGCAGTTTGTAATAGCTAAAGCCTCAAAGCAACCTGAATACCCATTAACAAATGACTGGATAAACAAAAAGTTGTATTTATATGTAATGGACCACTACCTGGCTTCACTTTACAAATTTGTAAAGTGGATGTACCTGGAAAATATAGAGCCATAAAACAGACACACAGCTTAAACACCACAGGAATCTCTCATCTGAATGAGGCAAAATACAAACAAAAAATGATGAAGGATGAATAGAAAAATTTCTTACATTTGGGAAGTTGTCTAAGGGAACAAGAGCAAGGGGTGAAGAAGGGCAGAGGGAGGAAAATCTAAGAAATATACCCTATTCCTAGGAACCCAACCATCCCAAATAATGGAAACGCTAGATGACATAACAGAGCTAAGACAAACAGAATCAACAAGAATGAAAAATTATTCTTAAGAGAATGACTGAAAACGATGAGCAAAATGAAAAAAACAACAACAACAAAAAAAAAAAAAAAACAGTGAACTAAGAAATCTGTCACTGGGCTGCAAGATAGCTCAGCGGTCTAAGAACCCGCCTAGGCAAACTCAAGGACTGATTTCCAATACCGGTACCACATACCGGTATGTCGGCCCTGCCCAGAGTACATCCAGATGGTCATCAAGACCAGGTGTTGTAGCACACGCCTGTAATCCCAGTTCTGGGAAGGTTGAAAACAGGAGGTTCACTATAAGTTCGAGCGGTGTAGTGAGACCCTATACCAAATATATAAAAGAAAAAACAAAACAAAACAAAAATGAAATCGGTCATCATAGCAGCAAAAGAGTATTCTCTGCCTTGAATTGCAATCAAGTGTTTGGGAAACAAATTAAACACAATGAGTGAACCCAATGACCTCTTATTAATAATTATTAAAATTTACAAGATCAAGATTTGCAAGAACATGTATATGCAAGAATAGCATAACACTACTGCTTGAAATGACAAAACAAGCTCCAGCATCAGTTTTCATGAAGGCAGAGGGTAAAGATGAAGCATTCATTAGTTTTGGTCTGTGCTGCATCTCTAAAAGCCAGGCACATGGGAGATGTTCAGTACCAGAATGACATACCATGCACTACACCCAGTTATTCACATTATTTAATGTTAACAAGTTGGTGGGGCTAGGGAGATAACTCAGCTGTTTTTCACCTGCCTGACAAGTGCAAGGACACGAGTTCGATCCCTGGTAACACGTGCCTTGCCAGCATGGATGCCAGCCACTGAAATTGGGTGTGATGGTATGCCTGTAATCCCAGCACTAGGGAGGCTGAGATCAAAGGACCACTATTAGTCTGAGCTGCACAGCAAGACCCTATACTAAAAAAATAAATAAATAAAAGATTAAAAAAAAAAAGTTTTAACAATTTAGTGAGTCATTTGGTGATTTCAAATTGAAACCAATTAAACAAATACAAAATTTCCATGAATGTCATTCATTGTCCTAGTTCCTTTCTTCTCATTACTGAGATAAAATACTTGACACTCAAAATTAAGGAAACAGAGATTTTGATCCATTATCAACTGGCTACAAGACAGGCTGGCATAACACAGGGTAACAGTCCAAGGCAGCAGAAGACCACAAAAGCAAGAGCAACAGGCAGAGAGATCAAGCTGTTCCTTATATTATATATGTTGGCTATCCTCCACACCCACACCATCTCTGTGCCCTCATCTACTAGCTGAAGATATATACAAAGTAAGGACCCTGGCCCACTGATCAATCACTTTAACTTTTTTTTTCCTTAGGCAGGGTCTCCTTATGCAGTTCAAGGTGGCCTTGAGCTCACTTTGAAACCCAGGCTGGTCTCATACTCACAATGATCCTCCTGCCTCAGCCTCCTCACTGCTAGGATTGCAGGGGAGCACCACCAGCATGGCTTGAACTTTTAACCTTCTCAAATTGATAGATGAACCACATCTTAGTGCTCTAAGGGTATCTCCTTTTCAACCCAGGAAGTGGAACCACTGAGTTACTCAGTTAAGCTTCTGGATTCCTCAGGTTGACACACTGTATTAGTCATAATATTGAGGATGAGTTTACATATACATACTTATATATGACAGTTTGTCATATGTTACTGTATCTCTGCAGTCACATACACTTGGAAGAGTTCTACCAATCATACATTAAGGTATATAATCTTTCAAGCCTGAAAAATCAAACAAAGCTAAAATGCCACATACTACTTGTGTTTGGTGGATATACGCTGTCACAACCAGGATTCTAACTGGATTGTTTGGAAAACTATAAATTTGTTGCGGCCAGGGAGAAAAAGTGCTTCCCTGGCAAGTGCAAGGGCCTGAGTTCAATCTCTGGTTCCAAAAATTAAAAAAAAAAAAAAAAATTACAAAATATAAACTTGTTACTTGAGTTTCCCCTAGAAGCAAGCCCCCAGGCAAACACTAAATACACATGGTTTATTTGGAAGAGCAACCCTTGGAGATAAGGGAAGGTGATACAGAACTGGAAAATGTGAAAGAAAAAAAAAAAAAAAAAAAAAAAAAGAATATCTGGAAAATGGGACAAACAGGGTGAGTTATTATAAAGTAACTACTTCAGCACCCAGAATGAGGAAGCTCTAAAATTATTCTAGCAAAGAGGTTGAAGAGACTATTGGTAACTCTACACCATAGGCCATAGGGTTACAGTCCATTACCTGGGGACATGAATTCCCAAGAACTTTCAGTCTGTCCATATATAAAGTCAAAGTGAATGTTGGCTACTCAAGGTACAGGTACTATACTTCTCTACATATTCTGCACTGTTCACATGCTTTCTCAAGACTCAATAGCATCTCAAGGCTATATATTTAATGCAGATTTTATACCTTATTACATTACTGAGGCTAAATTCCTTTGCCTCCAAAAATCATTTTATGCCACCTCAATATGGTTCAATTGAAGGAGAATTATCAGTTCTGATAATAATCTATTTCTTTATAAATTAAGCTGAAGACTTAGAATATGTTTTCCAAAGGTGATCAATTTTAGGTTTATTAAAGCTAAATCAATTCTGAACAGAAGAGTTAAAAGTAGGCAACATTTTATGAAGATCAAAGACAATTCCATTTTTTTACTTCAATAATAAATACTATGCCAATGAAAATGTGCTGTTGTTTTTCTTTTAATGAAGATAGGTAATATTGGTTAATAAACTTTCAAATTGGCTATACGAGGTGTACAATTCACTCTCATTTAGATTGATCAAGTATTGCTTAATTTAATCTCAGAATGAAATTTCCCTTTAGGCTATAAATTTCCTCCAGCTTTTATTAAGATAATGAGATACTAACCTTAAGTGATTGTCATCTATCAAAGAAACTTAAGCATATATTTAGAAATTCAAAGCTGTAATATAAGCTGAGTGATAATATCTGCTATCTTTTCATCCTCCTATGACCTATATCTACTTAGCACCTTATTACATTTGAGACACTCATTACAGTATGGACCACATTCCTAAACATCTCTAAGATTCATTCCTAGAGACTAATCAAATTCATGCCCTTTACAATATTTTGCTATTCAAATTTCAGCTTATATTTCATTTACTGAAGCTAAAGAATCTATCATACTCCAAATTTTAAGTAGAATTGGCCTTAATAAAGGCCAGTAATAAATGATCAAATAAGCCGGGCGTGGTGGCGCATGCCTGTAATCCCAGCACTGGGGAGGCTGAGGCAGGAGGATTGTTGTGAGTTCGAGACCAGCCTGAGCTACAAAGTGAGCTTAAGGCCAGCTTGAATTGCATAGTGAGACCCTGTCTCAAAAAGACAGAAAAAAAAAATAAAATAAAATAAAAAAATAAATGATCAAATAAGAAAAAAAGGGGAGCATTAGTCATATCATCATGATGTGACCCCAATGTATAATTATCTCCTCAAATAATAGAGAAGTCTCATTTTCTTCCAGGGAATACCATATTGAAACATCATTGAATCAGGAGTGTTGGCTCGTGCCTGTATTCTTAGCACTCTGAAACAAGAGAAGAACACGTTTAAGCTCAGCTCAGCCAATTTAGCAAAACATTGCATTAAAATGTGTTAATATGATCAGGGTGTGCTTGGGGATGTAGCTCAATGTGAGACCAAGTTCAATCTCTAATATAAATAAAATAAATAAATGGCATTCTTTGAAGATTGCAATTAATCATTTATCTTAAAATCTAGTATGCTTAGAAGTCCAGAACTGGAAATCTGTCTCTAAGCTTCAAGAGAATCATTCAGAGAAGAAATCCCCAAATCCTACACCAGGGCTGGTAGCAGTCTGTGGCCTGTTAGAAATCTGGCTGCACAGGTGAGCAGCTTGCACGGAATGAAGCTTCCACAGCAGTTCCAGCCACTCCCCATCACTCACAACAGCACCTGAGTTCTGTGTTCTGTCACATCATCAGTGGCAGCATTAGATTCTCACAGGATATCAACCTCTGCTTTGAATTATCCTAAAACAATGCACCTCACCCCCAAAAGAAACTATGATGCCCCATCTGTGGAAAAATTGTCTTCCACAAAACTGGTCCCTGGTGCCAAACAGTGTAGGGACTGGTGCTCTAGAGAGCATTAAAATGACATATCTTCCTGTGTATGTAAAAGTTCTTTGTTGTCTGTTCAAATACTATCAGATCAAGTTGACAAAATGATTTTATATAACAATGCATTATCCTATCCCAGAACCACTATCTTTATATAACCCACTTCTTTCAATTGTCCTTCTGTTCATCTACCCTATTTGTCCTCAATTTTTTTTTTTTTTTTTTTTTTTTTTTTTTTTTTTTTTGTCTTTTTGAGACAGGGTCTCACTATGCAGTTCAGGCTGGCCTTAAGCTCACTTTGTAGCTCAGGCTGGTCTCGAACTCACAACAATCCTCCTGTCTCAGCCTCCCAAGTACTGGGATTACAGGCATGCGCCACCACGCCCGGCTCGACCTTTTTTTTTTTTTTTTTGTCCTCAAATTAACTGGTACCCTTACTCTACACTCTTACAACAGATCAGCAGATGTTATTGGTTCTTGTGCAAACATGCTTACTAGAAGTTTCAACAAGTCCAATTAACATTCAAATGAATCAATAAAATTGAGATACTGGAACATAAAAATACCTTCTCACCAAGAAGGTATTACATCCATTATGAGAGAATCTCAAAAAGGTCTCACCAAGGTCTCAGGGAACTGACTACAAAAAAGTCTTCAACTTTAGGAGAAAGATACTACAAATTGAAGCAGAATCATTAATATCAACTTTCTTCTCAGAAAATGAGACATGAATGCTAGTATATTCTTTCAAACAACCTGGGAGGCTAAGCTGGAAGGCTTTTGAATTAAAAAGGCCAGACTATGCAACATATCCAGACCACACTGTGGGAAAGATGGACAATAGGAAAATGGACCAAGATTAAAATATAGTCAAATTTTAGTTTTCAAAAATGATTATTCATATCAATAAATGCTATTGCTAATATGTGAACTCAAGGATTCCCCACTCCAACTGGACTATGAATTAGAAACTAATGTGGCCTGGTCACATTAGATTTACTAGGTCAGAATCTACAAAAGTAATGCTCACTGATTTAACTATAAAGTTGTATCTAACTTTTTGTTGTTAAATTATGTCATCTATTTGTTTCTTTACGTAGTCCTTCTTCCATATTAACATTTTTCTCCTTTGTAGTACTAGGTATTGAATGCAGGGCACAATGAGCTGTATCTCCAGCCCACTTTTTTTATTTTTGAAACAGCATTTGGTAAATTGCCCAGGCTGGCTTTGAATTTGGGACCTTACTGCCTCAGATTCTTAAGTAGCTGAAATTATAGGAATGCACTACCACAAATGGCCATTCATATAACACCTCCCAAATGACATATTTTATAGGTACTATATAATTTCACATACCACTTCATATAGCATATCAAAAGTTCTAAAGATTGACTTTAATATATTTACCAAAATTGAATTGATTCAAACTTTTACTAATGACTCAAACAAAATACTTTAATAATGATAGAAATAGTATAGCTCCTTTAGTGCAATACTTCCAGTTCCTATGTCTGTTACTTTCCTTGTTGCTGAAACAAAATAGCTGACAATCAAAGTTAAAGGAGAAAAGGTTTATGTAGCTCAGGTTGTGGGAGTTTCAGTACAGTTAGCTAGCTCCAGGGAAGGGCAGCATAAGGCAGAGAGGCAACTGCCCCTGGCAGCAGGAGACAAGCAAAACTACAAGAGGAGAGACAAAACTCTTTCTGTCCCTTATATCGTTTGCAGGTCACCTGCACTAGGGCAGGTGTAGCGCTCACTCTCACACCCAGCATTAGACTATGAATCAATCCCACACTGTGGATTGAGGCATCTATGAAAAGCCTATCCCCCATGAGTGTATGAGGCCTTGGGGGGCACCTAGACACAAACCATAGCATCCCATGGGTTAGATTTCAAGTATTAAAAATTTATCACATTATCTACTCAAGCTAATGTTATCAGCATGTGTGCTGTCTTCTGTGCTTCAACTAAGAAATTTTATCAGGGATCAATTGTCATAATTCCACTTCCTGTATTTCTCCTACTACTTCTAATATTTCCTCAAACATTTGAGAACTCAATATTGATTTCCCAAATTTATCAAGTGTGATAGAACAAGTGAATATTGAAGATCAAAACACTACTAGGGGATGATTTTCCCATTAGACAATTTCTCTTAACTTTTTCATGCTTCTGGGCATAATTAAAAGACCCTGTTACTTTTCCTGTACTGTATGTTAAAGTTTAAGTGTGTTACATAATTGAATTGATTAACAATTTTTAGAAGATTAATTAGCATCCCAACAGGAATTTAACAGAACTTTTCATTAATACCTTAATCTTGATAGTTCCAATTTCCCTCTCGGAGCACTTAGAATTCCCAGAGATGACTTCTAAATGCAGAACCTCTATTTACTTAATGAAGCTTTTTGCCACAGAGAGCAGCTCTGTGGGGTGCTGGGGAACTCAGAGGAAGATGGGAAATGGGCTGCTCAGGAACAAGAATACAAAGTAGGACCTCTCAGCCTTGCAGGTTTCAAGCACTACAATATTCCTTACCCTGATTGAAACTTCAGCAGAGTGTAGTGTTTTGTTAAAATAATGAATAGTAAATGGCATCCATTTTAATGGAAAGTTTTAATTTGTGATTCCCTGAGGCTGTATGAAATGAAATACCCTTATTCCTGAAAATGAAGTGAAATTGCTTCTGGAATTTCTTTTGAAGAAAAAAAAAATCTAGGAACACCAATTTGATATATTATTCTATGAAACACAACACTTAATGAAGGCACTATTTCCACAAAGATTATTTTTTATTTTCAAAACATGTTCATATCTGATTAACTTTCTGCTTTTAAATATCAATGCTAAACTACATCATAGCATTGACACCTCAGCTCAGAAAAAAAAAAATGTGTACTCTAATTTTACATATTCTTAGTTAAAATATCAGCTATTTGAAGGTGATCATTAACACCATAAGACTTCATTACTAAATTTCAACAAAAATAAAATTTAATTGTGCTAAAGTAGGATGGGCATTTGCAAAGAACTAAAGTTTACCCTTGGGAAAAAAATATCAAAAGAAAAAAGTATTCTAAAAAGTTTTAATAAGATTGGAGACCAAGAGAACAAAGCATTTTAAAAATTCTCCAATATTTAAAGAAAAATCTATTACTAACAATTGGTATAATAATTGTTTATACATTTAACTATTTCTTAAATCTTCCCCTTAAATAACGTAAGAAAAGACTTGGTTAACCCTCATGCTTGAAATAAATTAAATGGTATTTACTCAGAGCTATATACATATATTTATTTACTCTCTGAAGAGTTGTTTTTTTTTTTTTTTTTTTTTTACAGTACCAGGGATTGAACTCAGGATCATGCACTTGCCAGGCAAGCACTTATTCTACTGAGATATCTCCCCAGCCCAAGAGTTAAGTTTCTAATACATTTTAAATATTGTTCTAAATCCTGAGGAAACAAGGATGAACAACATGCTATTCTTCTGCCCCCATGGAACTAACATCCAATAAGCAAGGCTGAGGAGGGAACAGGATGACAGAAAATAAACAATGGACAAAATTATTAAGTAAGATGATGTCGGGTAAGCAAATCCATAGAAATGAAATGAAATTGAGAATGGGCAGAAAATGAAAGAGTAGAGCATCAAAGAGAGCACAATATCATTACCTCTGAGCTAATGACTGAGCTGAGACCTACGTGGTTAAGACAGACTTTCATAAGAAATTTAGGAAACCATAAGCCTAGATTGGGAACACCTCAGCTGTAAACTAGCACACAAAAACAGATCAAATACAAAAATAGACCTATAATATTAGGGAGACCCAGGATAAGAGTACAAATGGAGGCCCACATACTGTATGTCTAGATGCTTCTAGGTTCCAGATCAAGATGACAAATTAGTTAAGAGAATATCATCCATTTTCCTTCTATGGCACTGTTTCTTTACCAGATCACAGTAAAATGGGCCTTATACACACAACCTACCCATCAAATTCATGGAGACATAGTATGAATGAGAGATCCCTGTGTAGTGTTCCAACATACTGGCATAGATACAACATACTGGCATAGATACTGGCAAAGCTTTCACAGACAGCTTTGGAACTGTATAAATGGATACTTCGGGATCCTGTACATATCTAGGACATAACTTTTCCTATTCTCCCATGCTATGAGGAACATAGCCAGAGAGGTGCATATTAGAAGTCTGAGTTTGAAAGTAGTGACACCTCTTGCTGAAATTAGTGAGCAATACTGTATATGGAAAAAAAAAATCACCAGCTTGCTCTTCTCCCTCCACCAGTTGACCTAAACTAGCCTCCCTTTCCATTCAATTTTTTTGGGGGAAGGCTATTGAGACAGGGTCTAAGTGGTTCAAGGTGACCTTGAATTCACAATGTAGCCCAGACTAGCTTTGCAGTTATAGCAATCTTCCTGCTTCAGCCTCTGGAGTACTGCATTATAGGAATGTACCACCACTCTTGTTCCTGCCAAGTTTGTATCAGTCAGCAACTGAGCTATCCAGAGACAATGCAATCTCATGGTGATGGAGACTTGTTTTCCCCACTACTGCTTCTCAGGGAAGGAAAAAATGAAAATCAAACAAATATTTCACACTTAATTGCTATGATCTAGTCACTTTTAATTTGCACCAAAATCTTTGCTATAGGTATTAGATAAACTAAAAGTGAAAGTGTAAGAAACTTATTTCAGATATATGGCAGAACTAGGATAACAACTATCATAAAAATTCTAAAAACTAAGTTTTAAAGACCAAGCACAGAAATTCTAACTGCATAACCCTCTTCAAAGTATAGGCAAACTACAAATGTTTTGAAGAAAGGAAAGTTACATAACTACAAAAAACAAAATAACTTTTGCTATTCTTTATTTTACTATTTGCTAGGGAAAAAGAAACCACTTCAATGTCCAACAGCAGACAATTAGATGAATGATTCAACAGAATCCCGACGTTTAATTCATACTTTTTAGTACCAAAGACCAACATCCCTTCTATTCTAATACCTTGGAACAGATCTTGCCCT
Organism: Ctenomys sociabilis; assembly: GCA_004027165.1. Lineage (NCBI taxonomy): Eukaryota > Metazoa > Chordata > Mammalia > Rodentia > Ctenomyidae > Ctenomys > Ctenomys sociabilis. Next base: position 77,319 of record PVKA01001849.1, on the reverse strand, counting down.
CAGCTAAAATTATGTCACCTCTTAAGTAACAAATTCAATTAACAAAAATTTTTATCTTTATTTACAACCCTAGACCAACCCTATTTTCCTAGGAAACTTTCATCACATCTCTTCTTCAACCACATGGCAAAGCTCTACCCACTGACACCTCTGCCTTCCCCCAAACCATCATTCCTCCTATTATCACTGCATCCCATGACCCAGCATTTCAACTACACTGCTGCCAAAGTACTAAATTCCTTTGCTGCACTGTGGGTTTAATTCACACCATTCAGAACATTTCCTTTATCAATTTTTTTAAAAAGTTGTCCATATTACTGTCCTCATTCACCTCACTTTTCATCCACTTCTCAATCCAACAATATCTGGTTTCTGCTCCCATATGAAAATTTCCCTTGTTATAGCATGAATAACCTCTGAGTCCCTGAGGACATGTAAGTTTTTCTCACATTTAATTTCTTGCAGTTACAGTTTTCAACACACAAACACCTTTTATCTTGGTTAACACATAAAATTTTTAGTTTTACAGAAATTTCTTTGGCAGTTGTCCTACCTCTATCTCTACCTAACAATTTGATCCCTCCCTTAAGGTTCTTTGTGAAGCCCTATTCTTCACTTTACATACTTTTCCTTCCATGATCCCATTTACTCTAATGTCTTTAATTTTGATACATGCACCAGTATCTGCTTTTGTAGCTCAGTTGTTTTGTTTTTGCTAAGATCAACTGTCTACTTACTAACAAGATTTGGGGCTAGAAGTATAGCTCAGTGATACAGTACTTCTCTAGCATGCATGAAGCCCTGGGTTCAATCCCACCACCCCATGTAGTAACGCTTGAAAGTTTCTCAGCTCAATATGTCATGTTTAAAATTAATTTCTCAAAGTTTTTCTAAATGGGGAAGGTAGGAAGGGTTGAAGGGAAGGTCGGGGAATGGGAAAAAAAAAGAATCAAGTTATATCATGTACAGGTACTGATTCTCTGTGACTAATGTGATCATCATGTAGATAAAACATGCACAAATACATGGCACATGCCTGTAATACAAGCACTGGGGAGGCTGAGACAGGAGGATCACTAGGGAATCTGAGCTGGGAGTGGGGTCTTGTATCAAATAAGTCAATAAATAAAGATGTTTAAAATTTTTTTTTAATGTACCAATACATTCTGACTGAAAAAAAAAATTTCTTCACTGTCTTCTTTCTCAGTCTGGTTTCAGCTTTTCCTCTTTCCCTAAAAGGTATCCTTCCTATACTGAGAAGCACAAATGAGAAATCTAGAAAATATCCTATCATTGCCCTTTCTTTACCTTCTTTCTGATATCCATCCTTAACTCATGAAAGTTAAAGAAGTTAAAGGTGATGTAAAGTTAAAATTATAAAATAAGATGGGTTTGTCTCTTCTACATCATGTCTCTGAACTGCAACACTAATACAATTCTTTGATCACAAAAAAAACCATAGGTTAAATGAGAAACCTGAACTATTTAACTTAACCAAAACATACAATGGAAATAAAAGCTGCACTTTGAGACACAAACACTTCTGAGATCTGATTTTAGGCTACATCAGTATCAGAAATCGAAATGGATGAAGCACTGAATCAAAAGCACTGGGGTAGATGATACTGAAAAATCTATAAGCAATTCACTTTGAAATGTACTTAACAAAAAACATGAGGAAGGACTGAAAACTACAATTACAGTAATTGCCATTAATTCTCCAAATATGCCCTCTCACTTCAAAAACATTTGCCCCATTGTTCTTGTCACTTGTTGAAGCAGTTTTCAAAGTCCTCTTTTGAGTCTCTTTAGTTCCACTGTCATGGCTGCCTTAATATGCCAAATCAATTTGAACAACTTAACTTTCGTAGTCATTTTAACTTTTAGAATAAGCCAGAAGTCACATAGAGATCAAGTGAATACCAAGGATGAAGACATATCACACCGTTCCTTCAAGCTTGTCTTTTTGTTAGATACTATGTCGCCACAGCATTCATCATGGTTTTGATCAAACTTCTGAAGACACTCAGGCAAGAGGGCTTCTAGAATTGCTTCAGAAAATGCAAGACTGACAGGGTGTGTTCGAAGCAAGGAGGCCAATTTTGAGGGAGATGAATGGTAATTTGTCTTTTACTATAACAAATATTCACTATATTTTGAGTACTCCTTGTAAACAGATGTATGTAGCATATATGGACAAGTAGATGGATAAATATACGATAAAGCAAGTATGATAAAATGTTAAAGGTAGAATAGTCGTAGGTATATCACTATTGAAAAGTCTTTCAACTTTTCTGTATATTTGACACTTAAAGTAATAAAAACTTGAGAAGTCAAAGCAGAACTGTATCATGCCTATAGTGATTAGCCCTGTCAAAATGTTAGCCCCAGAATGAAGGTCTAGTAATTAGATCTTACACCCCCAAGAACAGAGAGGACAAGGCTATTCATTTTTCCATAATACATAATAAATTATTTCTTGAGTACCTATTTGGAAGAATTCCCTAAAATAAAATCAAGGTGTTACAGAGAAATCAAACTAGATTTGCAGAATGATACCAAGAGCTGACAATTCTAGTTTGGAAATGAAAGAGAAATAACAGGTGAAATGCTTATCCCATTCATTCAATCTGATCACATTTGGTTATTAGCGCATTGCACAAATATTCACATGTCCTGATTTCTCACTTGGAACAGCTTGATGTTCCTTTGATGAAACAAGAAATGCACTACACGCTAAGGAAAATCTTTGTGGTAGGTGACAATTTTTTAACTTGCTTTTGACATCTTAAAGTGTCCGAGTTAAGGAAAGATTTGAGCATTAAAAAGATATTGAGCATCATATTATCAAAACAGTACTAGAAGCTAAGACCCTCAGTAAGATTATCTAGAGAAAATCTGTACAGAGGTAAGTTATTTTTCCTTTCATTTTTTAATCCACTTACAAAGTTGTCACAAATTATTATTAAATGTCACTAGACCTACAAATAAAAAGTGACACAATATTTTCTAAGAGTTCAAAATAACTTCTTGCAAAATACAATGACCTATTTTTAATCTCCAAGGCGCTTTACTTACTTTTCTACAGAATTTACTTGATTGGTCAATGGTTCATTGGAAAACTCTCCTCTAGCGACCTCTGTATTACAGCCCCACCCCACACACATACACTGTGGTAGGGACTGAATCCAAAGTCTTGTGCATGCTAATGCTCTATTGCAGAGCTACATCCCTAGTTCCTTTTCAGTCTCTCATTGAGACTGATTCGCAAAAATCCACCCTTGGTTCTTAAATCCCCGTTTCTAACCCCAACTTTTCCACTTGCTTCAGATCAAAATGAATAAAGTTTAACACCTACACTACAATTGAAATTTTTGTTGGCAATACAACATAAAAAATACTATCCCCCTGCACCACAAGCCATGCCAGCCCCGCTCCCCGGTTTTGTTGATTTGGCCAGAGTCTAGGCATGGTGACGCGCACCTGTAATCCTAGCGCTTGGGAGGCTTGAAAACAGGCGAATCTCTATGAGTCCGATCTATGTAGTGAGATCCTGTAAATACATTTTAAAAAACAAAAAACAAGCTATCTACCTTGAAGTGGAATGATCTGCCTTGTGAGAATCAAATTGTTTTAATCTCCCTAAATTTACTTTCTCATGTTTTAAAAAATGTCCACAAAAATACCTGGTCGCATATCGGTTAGAAATGTACAGCACTAGTGTAGCTACACACTCGTAAGTCCATAGCTTGTGATGAACACAACAAACTGTGTCAAATTGTAAATACCTTATCTACAGAAATCTGCAAAATTTGTAACATCAAAATATCAACTTCTCGGGATGGCAAGATAGTTCAGCGGTCTAAAGCGCCTCTCGGGGACCGCGGTTCGAGCCCCAGCACCACAAGCCAACAAGCCATGCCAGCCCCTCCCCCCAGGGCGGGCTGAGCTGACTCCCCCCTCCGCAAAAAAAAAAAAAAAAAAAAAAAAATCCGTGATGTGTAGGGAGACACTGTGATAAATAAATGAATTTAAAAAACAATATCAACTTCTCTTCGTGGGCACTCATCATTCATGGTATTAACTCAGGTTACATGCGCTCTTATAGTGACCTGACTTGTAGAATCTCTTACACAATCTGGGAGTAGCTCAAAGTAACGGACACAAAGTATTCCATACACCGCACTGAAGGAACATTCTGCAGTTTCTTTAAAGCTCCTTAAAGAAGCAGCTCAAATTTGTTTCGACTACAACGGAAAATTTTAATCACAAAAACAGAACAGTCCGACAAACAGTGAAAAACTTCCCTGCTCGTCTGCAAGCCGCTCAGACAGGGACATGGCATAATTCACGAAGTAGAGCCGAAAACGCAGGTTTTATCTTTCCCGCGGCTCCTCAGATAACCACTAGCACTGGATTTCCGGCGTGCCCCGCACCACTTCCGCTCGCGCATTTTCATTGCATCATCGTGTGGAATCTCGCGGTACCAGCCTGACAGCATGCACTTTTGACAGAGGTCTCGCGAAGTTTGTTCTACCTCCCCAAGATCTACCCTTTCACCGTCCTCCACCCCACCCTCAACCTGTCCCTTTCTCTTTCCAAATCGCAAAATTCTCCTCCATTTCCTCCAGCTCACTAGCTTCTTCTTGGTTCCGATTTTGGACCGGAACCGGAAGTGCGGTGGGCGGAGCCCGGCAGCGGAAAACCCTGCGGAGCCGGAGCCGGGGCACTGCTGTGGCTGCTGTCCTGTCCATCGCCACGGATCGCCTGGGGACAGGGCTGCACGACTCCAGGCTGAAGGTCGGCCCCGAGGCGGGTGAGCGCAGGTCTCACCCGAATTGTCCGGGCGGCACTGTCCCCGTGTCCCCCGGGCGCCGCGAGAGATCATGTCTACAGCCTCCGCCGCTTCTTCCTCCTCCTCGTCTTCAGCCAGTGAGATGATTGAAGCGCCTTCCCAGGTCCTTAACTTTGAAGAGATCGATTACAAAGAGATCGAGGTAGAAGAGGTGAGCGAAGTCTGGTACCGAGTCGGCGGCTCCGTCCGCCTCTGTCGAGTGGGGGTGCATCCTCCCTGCCCACTGTGGCTCTCGAGGTCCCTCAGAGACAGGGTGTGGAGAGGACCCCTGGAGCTCAAAAGCTCCGTCTTTTACCCTAACTTTGGCAGTTTAAGTAAGTTTGAATTTGAAACTCTAATGCCTGAATTTGGTCCACCTTAAACAAGGGAATGAACAGATGAAAAATCTTGGTAAATGTAGTAATATGTTTTCTTCTGTTGCTACAGAGCAATACTGGTAATAGTACTCAGCTTGCATTCGGGTTGATTTAGACGAGGAAAAGGTGTTAAGCGCGTCGTGAAAAGATAAATAAGGATTTTGGTGCCAACTGAATATAGCACCAGACCAGAAATCTGTTAAAGAACCGAGCCCAGTCTTTATTCTACAGTAATTTATTTTAGACTAAGGTATTTCACTGTGAATTTAACGCTTTTCAGATTCTTACAGTAGATTCTAAGGATCACACAACTTAGAAAAATAAGTATATATGCATATGTAACTATGTTTTAAGGTAGGTATTACCTTTCTATAGTACAAGTTTAGTGTTTTGCTTTACTATACTATCAATCTGTAACTCCTAGTGAAGTGTAATATACTGAGTTATCTTTACTTCAACAATCTAAAATTACTTTACAAAAGCAGTAAGTTTAGAATAGTAAGCTTACTAACATTCAATGAATACATTTTACCTGTACATCTTGGAAGAATAATGGATTACAGAATCATATATTTTTATTACATAAATTAACTTTAGAGAATATCTTGTTCATTGAGAAAATTCCCATCTGACAAGGTACTGTGTGAAGTCCAAGATTTAAGGTGTTAGAGAAAGATTTAGGTAGCAGATACACCACTTAATAGCAGTGTGATTTGGACGCAAGTGTTCTAACTCCTTTTACTATTACTTTAATTATAAAATCGCGATAATTTTCTATTTTGTTTTATCTGTAAAAGAGACCCAGTTAAGCAGTACATACAAAATAACCAACACAGTCCCTGATACATTTTATTTAGCTTAGTTCTAGAGAAGAAAAAACAGTGACCTCTGTAAGGTCAAGTAGCTAAAAGATGACCTGTATTTTTGAAAAGGAGAAAAAAATTTGGTGTCTCCCCCCATTGAGACTATGATAAATTCTTTTTTCAGAAATGGATAGTTGCTCCAGCTTTTATGGCTAACATTCTTTTTTAAGAATAAAAATTCAGTGAGTCAGTATACAAGAATTGCAGTTTTTAAATAAGCATTTACGTCTACTCTGTGGTGCACTGCTATGCTTGTAGAGTACAAATTGTTACATAATAATAGCTTGTGCTTCATGGTCTACCAGATGTGCTTACAAACTTCATATGATTCTTAACAACCTTAGTTTTGCGCACTTTCTTAAGCTTCTTACATTCTTCATGAAAAAATGTGTTACCAAATATCAATTTGATGCATGTTCTTCCCTTGTAATCGTTCCATTTGTGACTAGGTTTTTATGTTTAAATCCCTTCTTTCAGTTTTGTATCAATCATTTGAAGTTGGGAAATGTACTGAAGACATTTGAGAAGTGTTTTTTTTAGATGAAATTTCTTATTATCAGGCAGTGATTTAGGGTTTTATTTTTATTGTTGCTCTTTTACATTTTTAGTACCAAGTTTGACAATATTTAGTCCTTTTTTTTTTTTTTTTTTTTTTTTGAGGGAAAAAACTTTATTGGATAGAAAAGCTTCTGTCAGAGAGGGACAGAAGGAGGTCCAGAGCGGGTTGCCCCATTTAGTCCTTTGTGATGTCAAAACCATTTCATAATTTTTATCATGTTATTTATTTGCACAGATTAAATCAGTGAAATATAATCTTATCAGTGGTGAACCAAAGGAAGGCATGAAATAACTATTTGAATTTAGATTCCACTTCTATATTAAATCGTGAGTAGAAAAATTGAATGATGCCCAAACCAAAACTACTTTATATGAACAAATGTCTTAGTAATTCTCTCATCTCTTGAGATAGACACGGTGTGTGACAGCCACAGTTTAAGAGAGGATAGGTTTATTTAGATTCATAGTGCAGTCCATGGTGGCCTGACTCAAGCACAAAAATGGAATGATAAATGACTGCCACAGAAGGAAGCTGCTAATGGCTTGCTGGCCAAGAAGCAGAGAGCATGGGGGATCCAGGAAGGGAGATATGTGCTGGCAAGCAGGCCCCAGTGCCCTTGCACCCTCCAGACCTCTGCTCCTAAGAACAGGTCAGCTGGTGATTAATCACTTTCTAAAAGTGCTACCTTTCAGCTCTTGACGGTTTTGGGGCTCATTCTGCTGCAAACCACAGTAAGTGTTGTACTTTTAAATTTGAAAAATTATATTTGATGTTTCTCAAATAAAAATATAATTGAGTTAACAACATATCAATATAATTTAAAACTATGTAAAATAAAAGTTCATGGCCAGCCAGATAACTCAGTGAACTAAAGTGCCTGCCTAGACAGAGTGCAGTGGCCAGCGTTTTTCTTTTGGTTTTTTTTTTTTTTTTTTTTTGTGGAACCAGGGATTGAACTCAGGCCCTTATGCTTGCCAGGGAAGCACTTAATCCACTGAGCCATCTCCCCAGCCCTAAGCCATCTCCCCAGCCCGGCCAGCGTTTGATCCTGGCTTGCTGTGAGAACTATTGAGACTGGGTGTGGTGGCACGCCCCTGTAATTCCTGCACTTGGGAGGCTGAAAACAGGAGATTCACTGAGTCCAGTCTAGATAGTGAGACTGTATAGACCTTATACTAAATATTTACATTTAAAAAAGTACTTAAGACAGACCAAATATTCAGTAGGTAGTTTTTCTAAGATATCAAGTGCTTTCAATCTTGTCATTTCTAACATTCTGGCTCAGTACTATGGCACTGTTTAAATTCAGTTCTGCTACTAAGTTAGATAAGTTGTCAACCTTAGAAGTCCACCTGCGTGAAGTAGTTAAGAACAGAGCAGTATGGTAAATCTTATTGGGTGGGCATTTAGAAAATTAAGATGCTCTCTTGGATGTTCTGTAATTTATTTCTTTATAAAAGTCTCCTTTTGGAGGCCGGTAGTTTACCTTGTAAAATGAGGGGTTGAATAAAATAATTTATGTTTCTCCTGGTTCAAAGATGAAAACACATTCATTGTTTCCAGTATTCAAGCTGTTTCCACAATAAGCTTAGAAGTTCATAAGGACGGCGATCATGATGCAATCTCTTGTGGAATTTACTTGGTGACCAACTAATTTTGTGTAGACAGGGAAAATGGCATTCCTATTTTACGGATAATAGCAAGTAGTCCTAGCATTTGATTTGCTAGAAGCCACAAGTAAATGGTAGAACTGGAAATTAAGTATGAGATTTCTTGCTCATGAGTCACTTACTCTTTCCACTGGATTTAGTGTCATTTAGTTCTTTCTAAAGTACTCTATAATGAAACCTTATTCTAGGGATGAGGATACAGAATATGATTTCATTTATTGTATTGGGCCCTGAGCATTTAATGGACATTCTCTGCATAACACTGCTGAATTTCTATGGAAAGTAAATAGAAGAATCCTAGGACTTTCTCTGAAATTATGGACTACAATAAACAGAATAGTTAATTACATTGTCAGAACCTTGAATTTAAAACTGAATATAGTCTGTGTTGAACACATAATTTGGAAGTTGATTTAATCACAAAAGAGTCCATGAAAGGGGGACAAATGGTTTTAGTAGGTTTTAAATAACATGGCCATCATGAACTTAGATAGTCACTCAGATGAATTGTCCATATTTACTGCTGTTTTTAGATGGCTTTTCCCTCAGAACTTCACATGACTCACTCCACAAATTCAAATCTCACCTCAAATATCCCTTCCTCAGAGCATCCTTTTACTAAGCAACCTAAAATTGTCAGTTGTTATCCTTTGTAGCACTTACTAGTAACTGAAGTTGTATATTCTCATCAAAATACTGCATGAAGTGTCTTATCTATACCCCAAAGCATAGCAAACTGAGGTTCTCTATAAATATTCTCTTACTGAAAGAGGAACTGAAATTACCACAACCTAATTGTGAGAACTAATTGCTCATCTTACATTATGCAGAATGAAACAGGGTTAGAATAAGTTATGTGACTTGGCCATGGCAGTGTTTACACCAGAAGTGAGGACTGATTCTTATTCCAGGGTTGATTCCATTGCACTCCATTATGCTTAACAGACATTCTTGTTTCACAGAAGTAAAAGATACTGCGCAGAGCCAGGTACTTTGAGCAAGCCAAATATGGGTGAACTTTGACTGCAGTACTAAAAAGGTGCTCATTACAGTGATTGCTTTGTAAACAAGAGATGCAGAATACTGAGTGCAACTGTATTATATGAGCAAGCATATTAGACTTGTATAATTACTAGAACTTCATTAAGCTTCATTAAAGAGTCACAAGGCTTTGTTTTGAAAGCTAAAATATCCTATGGAAGAAAATATAGAAAAAATTTTAGCAGTATATATTTTTGTTGGTTTAGATAATAAATATATGGTTTATCTACTGAAATTAGAGAAAAACCTACATTTAAGTGGTGTGAATAAATTTGTCTGTGTATTTATTAGTCACTATTTAATTATGGATACCCAAAATTAACTCCTGTGTGAAACTTAGTGACCATTGATTTCAGCAGAAATTTGCAGTGACTTTTATAGTGAACAGGTAGTTACAGGGATTTTTTTTCTTAATCCTACATGTGTATGTTAAAAGGTAAACTGAAAATGTTAATGGAATGGCCTATTAGATGAGTAAGATGGTTTATGGCAGGCTTTAAAACACTGCATGAAAACATTCAGAAGAAAGAATAATCAAAGCTTTACATATCAGCTGTCTTGTCAGCAGATGACAATTCTACTCTGCCACAGTTTATTAATAGATATTGAAGTTCTGAAATAGTTGGAGGCCCCACGTCCCAACTAATAGATGTGAGATCGGTGCTTGTTTTGTCATGTTCCAGAATTCTGGCCAGAGTGATGGCAGCATAGCCAAGGGTCCATTCACATAGTCCGTCAAACAGGGCCAAACCAAACTGACAGCTATCGTCACTGAACTAAAAATAACGTGAATTGGGGACAAGAAAGATGGACTATTTCATAGTAAATCAAGAGCATAAAAGCATATATCCTTTTCATTTAGTTCAGCTTCTGTGTTTGCTTGTTATTTTAATCTGACTTGCATGAAGGAATGTAGTCATCTTTTACCATACAGAATTTAGTTGTTAACAATCAATGTTTTAAAAATCAATTTCTTGAAAAAAATTCTGATTGTGGTTTTTATGCCTTCTTATTATAATTGCATGAAAATATTTATATGCTCTTTTTATTATAGTTTTTTATTAAGTTTAAATCTACTATTTTAATAATTTGTAGAATTAAAACCAAGTAAACTAAATCACAAATGTATACCTTATAATAATTAATATAAAACATTTAACTTAGAAAACATTAATTGGAGCACTTGGGAGCTGAGACAGGAGGCTCCCTGTGAGTTCATTCCCAGTCTGAACTGCAGAGTGAAACCCTGTCTCAAAATGATAAAGAAAATGAAAACCTAATTGAGAAAAAAATATTTCTAAATTGACTTTTAATACTAAAGCCCTTTTGGCATTCATGCAGACAAGGGATTATGACAAATATGTGAAGTATTTATGTGTAGGTTCTGTTTTGAATGCATACGCTTGGTGGAGAAGATACTTGTAACTTGAATATGTTGTCTTGTGTACAGTCTTGATGAAAATTCATCTTTAGGAAAAACTTGTCACTCAAAATCATTGTTAATGGTAACATTGCATAGAAACTTACATTGTTCAGCTATGCATACAATTCAGACAGCATATTTGACTTGTAATCTTGCATTAGAAATCCGTTAGTTATATAGGATATTGCTTGTTTTTCAATATTTTGTAATGTGAATATTGGGTTTTTCATTGTTGCCAGTAGTAGCCATCTGTGCCACTATGTTCTCCTAATAAGCTGTATGTCAAAAAGCTCTGGGTTGTTTGTAATGTGAATTTACTTCTTCTCTAACAAAGTACATAATTTTCTAATGTTTTAGGTTTGGCTCTCATAGCCCAAGTCTTATCAGTTTCTTCCCTTGTGATATTATGGTCCCAATTAATATAATAAGGAAATTTGTTAGCAAACTGTTGGTTTTGAAAACATTTTCACTGTCTTACTCAGGTGGATGAGGCAGGAAATACAATTTTTTTTTTTTAATTTTGTATTCTGTTCATGTTTCTCCTCAGCAGAGTGTTGTTTTATACCGTCAGTCTAAGAGAACTAAGGTATAGACAGTAGTTAACTTTCTTTACAGTTGAGTTCTATTTTAGCCCTGATCTCCACATTTCAAAAAAGTTATTTTTCAATGGTAAAATAAGACACTTTCATATATGTGCAGTTTGCAAACTGCATATTTGTGAAAAACTAGACATAGTATTTTAAAGCAATGGAAGCTGTAATAGCAACAGAACTTAAGTTATAATGCCATACTGTCATCCACTGATGTCTCAAGTTGATTAATTGTGGTTTTTTGTTTTTGTGTTCATTTGTTTGTTTGTTTGTTTTGTGGGCGTGTTTTGTCTCCAGACAAGGTTTTGCCATGTAATCCAGGATGGCCTTGAACTCACTCAGGTTGGCCTTGAACTTGTGCTTCTGCCTCAGCTCCCAGTGTTGGATAAGAGCACCACCACAGCTCCACAAGAATTCAGTTTTTGATACACAGAACTTTAATTCTTCCACCATTGACTCTATCCCCATAACCTCATTCCTTTGAATTCAGAGCAGCCCTTTTATATGTTCTGTTTTATATGTATTGCTCTGGACACCTTGCCTTTATTATCATTTTAGATTCCCTTATTTCACTGTGCATGTAAAGTGTCTTGTGGCTGTAATGAGAGTGGCGCTACTTGAGGCCATGGACTCTCATCTTACGTGAGTATCTTATATTTCAGAATATTCTGGAAAATTACCTTCTCAGGCAAAACAGAAAAGTTATCAAGCCATCAATTACCCATAAAATATTTTTTCCCATGATTTTAAGTTAAAGACTCAGAATCAGCCATGATAGCATTAGGTGTCACTTGCAGATCACAAATAGTTCTATGAGCCCAAGGCAGTTTTTCAGATAGGTGTGTGTTTCACAAAAGTACATAATGTTTGGAATCCCTTTATGAATACTTTAGAATAGAAAAATGAAACAAAGGCAAGTCCTCCTGAGTACCAGTTGCTCTGATATATTTCTAAGCTAAAGAACCTACTAAACTAGGTCATAATCATATTCATAATTATAAATACAATAGGTAAGGTAGTCTCTATATCTTCTTTGTTTGCTTTCTTAGTTCCAGGAATCAAACTCTGGACCTTACGCTTGCCAGATATGTGATATGCTGTTGAGCTACTTCTCGCTACTTCTGCCCTTTTTTTTTTTTTTTTTTTTTGATATATTTAGTACAGCAGGGTCTCATTACATAGATCAGACTTAGAGTAATTCTCCTTTTTTCATTCTCTCAAGTATTGGGATTACAGAAAGGTGCCACTACACCCATTCTCCATCTCCATCTCAATGCACTCCAGGGCTGTGACCAGCACAGCAGGTCAGGGATCAAACCTAGGCCTAAGCAGGTGCTTTAATCTACTGAATTATTTGGCCAGTCCCATTTTGTCACTTTGAGTGGATACATGCTACCAATTTTTATGAATTCCATTTTTCCTCCTCAGCACTTTGCAACTACTAATGTGCACTCTATCACTATAGATTTTTCTTCCCTGGCCATTTCATAAAAACTGAATCTTACAACATGTGGTCTCCAGTGCCTTGCTTCTTTCACTTAGCATAATGTTGAGGTTGTCTTTGTGGGTAGTAACATGGTGTGCCCTTCACAATGACCAGTTTTTTTCCATACATATTTTTATCCTTGCCCTGTATCCCCTACCTCTCCTCAGTTATTTGAGAAATAGCTTAAAGCCTTCATATGTTCCTGCTCTATTTTTCTAAACTGTCTTTCTGTACTTATCTTACCCATGTTAATTTTTTTTTTGCAATTAATAGATTACTTTCTTTATGCTTCTATTTTATCTTTTTTTTTTTAATGTTGGCTTTACTTAAATGAAGGAATGTCTAGACCAAAATTTGTCAGATTTTGAAACTTCTTTTCATTATCTTCCACTTTAATGAAACTCACTTATCTCATGAGACTCTTTCCGTCACTGTGACAAAAATGCAAAGATAAATAACTTCAGGGAAGAAAGGTTTATTTTGGCTCACAGCTCTGGAGGTTTTGGTCCATGTTTCCTTAGCCCTGTTTTGAGCCTATGGCAGGGTACAACATTGTAGCAAGGAATATGTGTGGTAGAAATCTCTTTGTTCCATGGCCAACGGGAAGCAAAAGACAGAGAGACAGAGACAGAAGGGGAATCATTTCCCTTTCAGGGCCATACCTTCAGTGACCTAACTTCCTCCTACAAAGTCCTACCACTCTCCTCCCATCAGCTGGGGACCAAGATTTCAGTATATGCACTTTTGAATAACATTTAAGATCTAAGGTAGAACCCTTGTACTCAGTGGAAAATCCAGATATTAATTATACTATTTCTACATTTTCTGTAAGACTAAATTATCAGCTTCAGTGTTCTGTGTTGGAATGGATTTGCTTGTGATTCATGTGGCTTTTTCTTTAAACTTGAGTTTTTTTCTTTGTTTCTGATTCATTTGGATTTTTCTTTAAATTCAGGTTGTTGGAAGAGGAGCCTTTGGAGTAGTTTGCAAAGCAAAGTGGAGAGCAAAAGATGTTGCTATTAAGCAAATAGAAAGTGAATCTGAGAGAAAAGCTTTTATTGTAGAGGTAAGTTGAGATGTTCTTTCTGTAATTCTTTACTTAAGGCACTGAGTTTAACACTGAAAGGCAGAGCACCTCAGTTGCCATTTCTCTGAATGGCTTCAGCAGTTTTATTGAACCAGAGGTGGGATGTGGGAACATTGTCATTCATACTTTTAATTCTAACTTAAAATTAGGAGGAAACATTTACTATATAAATGAATTCACCCTTGAAGTAATGTAGTCTCATCCATGGAATTTAAATCTATTTCAAAATATATTTTAATTTTGAAATGGAAAAGATGTAATATTCTTTCACACTATCTAAAATTTTAAGATGGGAAATTACCCACATTTTTAGTTGGTTTTTTTTTTTAGAAATTCAAGTAACATTAAGGAAAAATAAGTTCAGATTTGCTTTTTCCTTAGAATGAATATTTGCAGTTCTGTTCTTTCACTGATAGAATGCTGAAGTAAAATTCAGTAAGATTGTTTTGTTATCAAAATTTATTTATTCCTTATTTTATTAATTTTGTGTTACTCTGTATATTAGACCAGAATATTTGATCAAATCAATATCTTGTCACTTAACTAGCTAAACTTATGTCTTTAAACCTTCTGAATTTATATGCTTTCTTTTAATATAATTTTAAACTATTTGGCCTGGTGATATAGCACAGCAGTACAGCACCTGCCTGGCAAGCGCAAGGTCCTGAATTTGATTCCTGGTACCAAAACGATAATAAAAAATAAAGCAACGTGCTTCATACTTGTAATATATAACAGAAATGAGAATTTAATTGTGTTATAGTGAAATAATTTGACAACTGCAGAGAACAACACCAATGAATGATTTAATGTCAAACTTCAATCCCCTGTATTTCCCCTCGCCTAATTTTCCACTTCCCACAGATAACGACTTAAAGTTTATCTCTTCATTGGTGTTTGGTGTCTTACACCTTCTCTAAAGAATCACTAGCCCCTGTCTACTGATGGTGCTCTAAGGTAGTCATCGAGTTTTCTGAAGTCAGGAAAGGGCTCCCTGGAGCCTTCAGCCATTCCCCCATCCCCCAACTCCCCAGTTATTAAGTACCTGTCTCTTGTCTCTTGGAAGTTTTGAGTTAAATCTGGTTACTTTTCAGTTTTTCCATTACCAGTTTATATTATAATTCAACTATTCTGGGTCTACATTGTCAATTACTGCTACTATGTAATTACAGTAATTAGTGGTATTTTTCAGTTAAGATAAAAATTCCATAAATATTGGCTATAGAAGAATAAAGCTTTGTGTAGCATATAGTAAAGTGGACTTCATATGAGCTTGCAGCATAATGTAGGTAAAAGGAGGAAGAAGAGACAGGGAAAAGGGAAAAAAGAAGCAAGAAGCACCTTTTTTCAGGGAGATGCATTAGTAGAAGCCTGAAATGTGGGGAAAGGAAGAGGAGTACAGCCAAGCTCTGGGAAGATTAAAACTGGAAGTAAAAGGACCAGCCAGGAGAAGGCCGCAATAATTACTGTGGCAGTGCAGGTTAGAATTACTAAGGCAACAGGAATGAAGAAGAGGAAATTTCAAGACAGAAAATGAAATTGGAAGGGCCAGGCAGATGGCTCAGTGGAATAAGCGCTTCCCTGGCAAGCGCAAGGACCTGAGTTCAATTCCCTGGTTCCGCAAAAAAAAAAAAAAAAAAAAAAAAAAAAGAAAATGAAATTGGAGCCAAGTATGCACAAAGAAAACACATTTTTAAGTCACATGGTCCAAGAAAGTTCAAGCTTTCACTGTAGGATTTTTCACAGCTCACTTAATTCTCTCTAAATCTTAATCTTTAGGTCTCATCTTTAAAATAAAAATGGTAATACCATTTAGAGCTAGGATAATTATAGCATAGAGCAGTGCCATACAGAGCAAGCCAACTTCTGCTGTAGCTGCAGGTGACTACAGGAGCATGGCCTTCAACTTAGATGCAGTGCTGTGTCTGGACTATGTATTAGTGTTGCTTCATGGTTGGTTTCTCCCACTTATTACACCTTCGTCATAGCTCCCATTCCAGCACTTTAAATATTGCTTTCATTATTTGTGTATGTGTCTGTCTTCGGAACAGTGATTCTCTGCCACTCTGGCCAAACATTTGATTTCTAGAGCCTGTGATCACAATGCTTAATCCATGGTAAGCAGTATTGTTGAATGATTTAAAAAAATACTTGGTGTAGGACCTTATGATTTTAACAGTGTTATGAAATCAGCATTTTAAAAATGACTTTTTCAAAGCATCCTTAATTTGTTACAGCTTCGGCAGTTGTCCCGTGTGAACCACCCTAATATTGTTAAGTTGTATGGAGCCTGCTTGAATCCAGTAAGTGACTTTTGTTGTGATCTGGAAGATGAAGACAGGACTAGTTTATGAAGCTGTTTTGACCTGCTGTCTTAGGTGCATTTCTGAAAAGGCTATATTTTACACATTTCATTTTTTCCAGTCTTAATAGCAAAACAGTATTTTGGAGAAATTAGCTTGTAAGCCTTTGGAAAACTTGAGATTGTGTACATATCATCACTGGAGAAAGTCCCCAAACTTTGTGATTATGGTTTCAATGTGTAATTCCACTTGTAGTACTCCTAGAAGACAAGATCTAGGGTTATAAATACATCTTTTTTTTTTGGCCTGTAATGTGTTTCACATAATAAGAGCCCAAAAGAGTAATTTTTAATGCAATTTAAAAATTAAGAGATTAAAATAAGTCAACTCTCTGGGCCCCTAAAGCAGCTATAGCTTCAATTAATTCTTCTGGCACACATTTCTTTTAGGTGTGTCTTGTGATGGAATATGCCGAAGGGGGCTCTTTATATAATGGTGAGTATCATTATATCTGTCTTTAAATAGTAGACATGATATGAAAGTTTTTAATATAAATTGTAGGCAACTTAATGTCTTTCATTTGCTATCAGAATTCCAAAAGAAACTTTTTAAAGATTAAAATTAAAACATAAGGTGCTACATTGGTACATGAAATTTAGAAGTCCTACCAATTTTTTAAATTGATAATACTTCCATTATATTAAAAGCATTTAAATAAAGTAAATTTTGCTTTTAAAATACTTTCAGAAGTTTTTACTTTGTGCTTCCTTTTAATGTTGCACCTCCTCACTTTAGAATTAACCATACTTCCCCATCAATCTGCTTTTTAAAAAATCCTGAAAAGTCAATTCATTGATCACTTTAATTGTAACAATTTTTTATATCACATATTACGTATTTATGCAACAGATTTTTTCACCCTAAATGTATCAACCATATATAAGTATAATCTATTTTAGTAACAGTTATATTTATTTTTTAATTTATATTTATTTATTTATTTTTTGTATCATGAATTGAACTCAGGACCTTCTACTTGCAAGGAAGGCGCTACCTCTCCTGAGCTACATCCCTGTCCCTTAATTGATCTGTAATTTCATTCCATTGTGTTTTCAGCACATGTCTGAGTCATTTATTTATTTATTTATTTATCTATCTGTTTATTTATTTTGGTGGAGCCAGGTATTGAACTCAAGCCCTTGCTCTTGCCAGGGAAGCACTTATTCCACTGAACCATCTCTCCAGCCCCTGAGTCTTTTTTTTTTTTTTCAGTTACATTTATTTTTAAAGTAACATTTTATGTAAACTTTTACTTATGCCTGTGTTTCTCGTTGTTGATGGGTACCTAATACTCCGTTGTTTTATTTTGTTGAACTAACAGTTTTAGCTAATATTATAGTTATAAGCATCTTATTTCACCTATCTTGTTTCTGTATTTTTGTTCCATGATGCAAATATTCATAATTTTTATTATGGAAAGCTATCAGTTTTAAAAATGTGATACTGTATAATATTTTTACTTGGATGTATGAATAACATTTAATAGAGGTCTTTTTCAAGATTAAATTCTTAGATAATGGTTATCTAATCAACATTAGATTCATCTTATTCATTTAGAAAATAACAGGAAGATTAATGGAAACATATGCAGACAGTCGCTCACTAAGGTTGTGTCAGTGCTTGTACTCCACATTGTGTCTTTTGTTATATGCAATAAAATTCTTTTTAGTTTGTGCCTTTCTTTCGTAGTGCTACATGGTGCCGAACCATTGCCATATTACACTGCTGCCCATGCAATGAGCTGGTGTTTACAGTGTTCCCAGGGAGTGGCTTATCTACACAGCATGCAACCCAAAGCTCTAATTCACAGGGACCTGAAACCACCTAAGTAAGTTCGTGCACACGTGCTTGCATGCTTGTGCGTGTGTGCATGCGTGTGTGTGTGTGTGTGTATGTGTGTGGTGGGAATCGCACTCAGGCCCTCGTGCTTACCAGGCAAGCACTGAGCCCCTGAATTTTACCCCTAGCCCAGTAAGTTCTGGTGGTGCGACATCCAGCTTCCCTCCCTCTGATCTTTTGTCCACTTTTTATCCCACCATTCAAGGTAATTATGACCCAGGAGTTTCTCTTTCCTCTTCCCTTTTGTTTTACTCAAGAATATTTATTTTTCATTCCCCTTCATCATTTAGTTAACTGAGTTTACATTTTAGGGTGTTGTTTTTATAGGAGATTTTTATTTTTAATAACTCCTACCTTAGGTACTGCGTGTCATGCCAGTCCTGCTCCTGGGCCTGCTAAGCTGGCCACCAAATCTGGGGAGGCTGAAAACAGAAGGATCACTATGAGTTTAAACTACATAATAAAACCCTGTAGAAAATTCATTTTTAAAAATTTTTTTTAAAAAATCCTGCTTTAAAGTATTGTAATTTTGGAATGTTAGCTGAAAGGTGTTGTTTTGCACCAACAGTATATAATCTTGCTATTGGAGTTAGTTTTTTGAACAAAAAATAAGTCTGACTTATTGCCTAACAACTAGCACAGTATTCATACATGGTAGATATTCTGTAAAACTTTATAGAGTGATAATACTTGTCATCTTTGTAGGGAAAAACAAAGACTTTGCTGTCAGGTGAAGAAACTGAAAGTGTTCCCAGATTTCTCCATATTGAGAATCCTTTGAAGTGAAAGAACTTTATAATTCCTTAAAAAGCTAAAACCTAGGACCTGTGGGGGTAGGGATATAGTGCAGTAGCATAGCGCCTGCCTTGCAAGCCTAAGGTCTTGAGTTCAATTACCAGCACCAAAAAAAAAAAAAATTAGGACCAGAGGATGTAGCTCAGTGGTAGAGCATGTGCCTGGCATACTTTAGACTGGATTCAATCTCTGGTACCAGAAAAAAAAAGAAAAGCAAAAACTTTTGAACTTCTGTTCGTTTGTATGGGTATTCAGTTAAATTAAGAAAGGATATATGAGAAATGTATTTTCTTTTTTTCCTTCTTTACTCAAATGTGAAGAGAAATGCCTTCACATATCTTCTTCCCTCTATTGTCACTTCAGTCTTCTGCTAGGTTTCCCACTCACAGAGTAGTAGTGCAGTCATAAATTATTTTGTCCTCTCTTTTTTTTTTTTAAAAGGTATTTGGTGGTTGTAGGATCTCACTACATAACTCGGACTCTTAGTGGTCCTCTTGCTTTCAGCCTCCGCCAGCACTGGGATTATAGGCCTGTGCCACTGCGCCCAGACTCTGGCCAACTCAGCCTGCCATAGGGGCAGAGCTTGATCCATGGTCCTACCACTTGCCTATGTTCCTGAGCTTTAGTTTTAGTCCATTGAGCTATCCCACCAGCCCCTATTCCATCCTCTTGTTACTGATTTAAAACATCCTTCCTGGATCTCATTTTCATGTCTAGTCTGATACATTCTACATAGGCTTCAAATTTTGGAATCTTAATTACTAGTACTAATTACATTTCTTTTCAACTTCCAGCCTAAAATGGTTTCTATTTCACAAATCCCTGATAAAATAACATTTAAGCTCTAGATTCTAGGTTCAATAAAAAATGTGTTTTTATTTTTGTCTATGAAGATAAGTTAAGTTTAGTTTTCAGTGAGCCTTCAGTATCATGTTTAGGTTTGCTAGAAATCTCATGAATAATGATCACTAATGTAAAAGTTATTCAAAACACAATTGTGCTGCAGTAAATTGATGTACTAGGTTAAAACAAGGAGACCAGTTACAGAGTATTTATAATTAATTGCCTTGATTGAAGAGTAAGAATTTGAACAAGAACAGTGGAACAGAAGAACAACTTTTTTGTTGATTGTATTTAGAGACAAATTGCATTAAGTAGTTTCTTTCCACTTCAATTATTATAGAAGTATTTTTGGTAGTATGAAAATGTGAATAGCAGCTTATCTAATTTATCTTACTGACATTAGACCAAAAGAGAGCAGGTTTTCACAATCTGTTCAATTAGAACTAAAGCACAAAATTTATACAGAGTTTATACAATTTATGAGTAAAATAAGACTCCATGTACTGACTGCTATGCTACTGTAGTATGATTATGCAAATTATATTACCTGTCTCTAGTTCTTCTTGTCAAGAAAAGCAAAATTTTCTTAAGAAAAGGTATACTACTTGGAAAATATAGTTGGGTAATAATAACACAGACTCTTAAGTTCAGAAAATTTTCAAGTACTCTTTAACTAGATCATTTTAACAATAGTAGACCTAGGGCTGGGAAGATAGCTCAGTGGCTTAAGCATCTGCCTGGCGAGCACAAGGTGCTGAGTTCAATCCCCAGTACCAAATAAAATAACAAAACAAAAAATAGACTTGGACTCCTCCAGCACCACATTATCAATGTAAAAATAGTTTAGGGATTGGACTTTTTTTGTTTTTTGGGAGGAGTGGCTCAGGCTGCCTTAAGGGAGGGTCTGGTAAGGCATGTGGAGCTGGGGATCGAACCACAGTCCCCTGCGCCTGACAGCTTTTGCATGAGCAGGTGCTTAAACAGCTGAGTTAACTGGCAGGCCCCCAGGGGATTGGATATTTTAAGAAATATCCTCAAAATAAAGGCATTTACTATGAGGACCATTTTTCCCCTCATATATTAATTTATCTCTAATTAAATTTATTAGTAAATTGACATTTCGTGACACCATAATGTTAACATACTGGAAGTTTTTTAAAATTCATGTTTTATTTTGGCCGGAGAGAAATAATGTTAGGAAAAATTATGGAGCTGGAGCTGGAGACATCAAAATGTGAGTCTGAAAGGCTCCCTGCAAGAGCTCTAGGTTGTGGTCAGTGGGCTTTTGCTGATGCTCCTCTGAACGGTTAAGCTCTCACAGTGACCAAGTAACATTTCACAGAAATTTCACAGCATTCGTTTTGCTTAGCTCTTTCCATCTCCAATGCCTCTTCTCTCATTCTAGAGTCATATATTGGCCTTATAACTTTGATTTTTTTTTTTTTTTCCCAACAGTTTGCTGCTCGTTGCAGGGGGCACAGTTCTAAAAATCTGTGATTTTGGTACAGCCTGTGACATTCAGACACATATGACCAATAACAAGGGGAGTGCTGCTTGGATGGCACCTGAAGTTTTTGAAGGTATAAGAGAAAAACCATAATGTGATTGGTAGTCCATTTTACTCCACATGAATCCAATGAGTGTTCATAGAATTTCCCTATTTCTATGGTTTTATTTCTGCATAGTAGATAGTTATAAGGGATAAAAATGTTTTAAGTAAATGTATCTTTTAGACCCCTTGTGTAATACAGAACTTGGGCATCTTGGATGCAAACTCCAGAATATGTATTGTTGGGCTAGGGATATAACTCAGCAGCACAACGCTTACCTAGCAAGTGTTAGGGTACTGAGTTCGGTTCTCAGTGCCAAAAATAAAAAACATGTGTTGTTGATCTTCGTCCTTCATAGATTCTATGATTACAGATTTGTCTATTTGTTAAACTTCATTTTCAACTCCCAACAGTGCTTGTGACACTTTAACAATATTCACAAACAATAAAAATGCTCAGAGCATTATACATTTTTTAATCGTTTATTTATTTGGCACACTGTGCAGTTCAGACTCGTAGCAATCTTCCTGTCTTAGCCTCCCCAACGCCAAGATTACAGGTATTGCCACCATGCTGAGTCAGTGGCCAGCTCAGCATAGCCAGGGGCCAGTGCAGCATGTAGTTCTGGGAATCAAACCCTGTTCCCTGCGCATGTGTAAGCAGGCACTTAGTCTGCTGAACTATCTCCTCAGCCCCTACTACACATTTTGAGCTGTTAATCAAACTCGCCAGTGTGAGGTCCACTCAGGCAGTACTCTACCTTCCGATTTTACTAATACTGTAAACAAGGTGCCTTGGGTTTTTTTTTTTTGTCTTTTTGAGACAGGGTCTCACTATGCACTTGTAGCTCAGGCTAGTCTCGTACTCAATAATCCTCCTGCCTCAGCCTCCCGAGTGCTGGGATCAAGGTGTCTTTGATATCTATCCAGAACCATGTTTTCTTTTATTATTTTTCCATTTAAAATGGCTCCAATATATAGTGTTTTGCTGCTTAAGTACAAGAAGATTGTGACTAAGTAAGATAATACAGGAAGATACAATCTTCCTGTATACATCCCAGTATCATCCTTGATCCCAACATTACACAGCCTAGATCCAGCCACCTCCGAAAAGCCCCTTAGATGATATTCATTTGGATATAATTTACAGTACCATGAGTTCAATGTTAGTAAATCATAATATTTTAAATAAGATTTAAACAGAAACAAAGTTAAAACAAAATTTTATATTAATAAATGATAAGACTTTTGTGACTAAAGGTGTTCAGGAACCTAACTTTGTATTTTCCCTAAGGAGTAATGATTCAGTGTTGGCTAAGCCAGTGTTCATGGAGGCTTAAAAAACATAAAGGCCAGCAGTAATGAAAATAAACTGCTTTGGTACTGGTTTTCTAGCAGTTTAATATTCAAATGAGCATGCCTTTAATTGAATACAAGTAACTGGACAAGTATGTACTGAGAGCTAAAAAATAAAAAACGAGTTTATACTGTGTATACTTTTTTATACTTTCACATCTCACTCAAGATCCAAAAGAAGAAGGGCCAGCCAGATAGCTCAGCGGACTAAAGCACCTGCTTAGGCAGAGCACAGGGACAGGGCTGAATCCCTGACAGCACAAGCCATGCTAGTCCCTCTCAGCGTGCTGAGTGGATCAAGAATGGTTGTGGTGGCTTACCCCTAGAATCCCAGTGCTTGGGAGGCTGAAAACAGGAGGATCACTACGAGTCTGAACTGTGTAGTGAGACCCTGGAGACCCTGTACTGAGAAAAAAAAGATCTGACCGTACTACACGGTAACTTAAGTGGAAATGTTTTGCCTAAAAGTTCAATTAAAACATCAGAGGAAAAGCAAGTGTTAAATTATACCAAATTAAGTAATGTCTTCTATTTTTATATGAAATACATAGTTTTGGCACTTGTCTTAGTTACTTTTCTCATTGCTGAGACAAAACATCCAATACCCAGAGTTAAAGGAGGAAAAGTTTATTTAGTTCAAAGGCAGGTGGCATGGCATAGGAGCATCACGGAGGAGAAACAGTTCATTGCAGAGCAAGACAGGCAGAAGTAGCAAGCAAGTAACAAGATATGTCAACAGCAGCTCTTTCTTTCCCTTACATTGTTGTCCAGCCTACTCTCCCTTAGCAATTACACTCCTAATCCTAGCTTTGCGTGATGAATCCATCCCAGTATCACATCCTTGATCCCAACATTACACAGCCTAGATCCAGCCACCTCCGAAAAGGCCCTCTTACGACATGGCTTTGGGGGGACATCCAGACTCAAGCCATAGGAGCAGTTTATAAACTCACTTAAAATGCCTGTTTGTGAGTTAAAATAGCATACCATTAGTATAAGAAGAAGGCAAAAAGTTTTGCTTATACAGCCAAATAATAGTTACCCTAATTATCTAGAACAACAAAAGTTCAGACCATTGAGCTGTGTAATTCCTACATTTCTGACAGGTGTCTGGGAGCCCTGGTAAGCCAAATTAGGTGACTGTCATTGCAATATGGTACTACGGTGCACCATGTAGTATCTAAAGCTATCACTGTAATAGTAGTAATTATAAGTTGGCTGGGGGCATACATTCTTGAGGGAGCCTTGGTTGGTTGGTTAATGTGCCAGCTGACCCACCAATTTTTTTTTTTTTTTTCTTGAGTGGGGATTAAATTTAGGACCTTGCACTTGCTAGGCAGGCACTTATGCCACTGAGCTATCTCCCCAGCCCCTGACCCACCAAATTAATAGTCTTCTGTTGTGCTGTATTATCCGCTTACTGTAAATCTATTGTCCATAATTGTTGTTAGTTTATTTTTAAGTTTAGGAGTTAGAATTCTGCCTTCTTTTATGTTGAGAGAAAAACACTAGATTAAAAGTGACTTTGCTTTGATAACAGAGTTGTGCTACCTATCAGAGAATGGGGGCAAAATTTAAGATTGAAAGTTTACAGAGGCACATAGTTCAATGGTAGAACACATGCTTTGTGTGTGCAAGACCCTGGATTCACTCCCAAGTTACTATAACAAATAGATATGTGGGGGTCTGCTTACATTTTTATACTATACCCCAAAAGAAATACTGGTTTACATACATGAAGATAAGGCCTGTACCTTTAGGTGAAAAGATACAAAATAACTAGCTTTCAAAAATTTGACAATTCTCAGTGTACTTTTGATACTTAATTCACTTTAAAAATGTATTTGTTGAAAAGATTTAGGTACTATATTTCCTAAACAGTCATTTCTTAGCCCTATATGTGATCACATCTTGTTTTTGTCCAGATAACCATTGTAAAAATTATGAAACAAGTTGTTTCTGTAAGTCATGTGGAAAAATAGTCTCAAGATTATACTGCCTTCTTTTCTAGGTAGCAATTACAGTGAAAAATGTGATGTCTTCAGCTGGGGTATTATCCTTTGGGAAGTGATAACACGTCGGAAACCTTTTGATGAGATTGGTGGCCCAGCTTTCCGAATCATGTGGGCTGTTCATAATGGTTTGTGAAAGGACATTTCAATATACTTTTTATATTTCTTTGGAAGATTGTTCCAGTTGCCACTCCTACAGACCATTTATCTCTAACCCTAAAATACATACAGCTCTTTGGTATAAACTACGTCCCCATTACTATCTTTTGCCCCTCTCCCAGAGCCAGTGGGACGGTGCTTAGAGCTCCGGCCTCCATAACGGGGCTGAGGACATTTCCTGGCCACACTGACTAGGGGAAGGCCATAGGTACACTACTCTGGCCTCTGTCTCCTGATGATGGGAAAGAATTGGGCTGTACTCTGGAAAGAATATGTAAATCAGCTGTACTCTTTCACCAGGGGAAGGAAGGATCTCACCAAGGAGATGAAAAGTAAAGACTAGGCCGCAGAGATGGTTTAGTGGAATAAGTGCTTCCCTGGCAAGTGCAAGGGCCTAAGTTCAAGCCCCGGGTCTGCCAAAAAAAGAGAAAGGAAGAAAAGTAAAGACTCATAAGAGTTATAGCTGGGCATGGTGTTGGGTGTCTATAACCTCTGTAATGTGCAAGTTCAAGGCAGATGAATGGGAAGTTTGAACCCAGCCTGGGGAATTTAGTGACTTAACAAGAGCATGTGTCGAAATAAAAAATAAAAGAGTCTGTGGTAGCTCAGAGCAAAGGTTATAAGTCACAGGTTACATTCTCAGTAAGGAAAAAAGTTGTTACTTAAGCCTCAATAGGCAAAACACAAAGTGTTTCCCATATGGTTCCTCTCCATGTGTATGGAATAAAAACTGTTGCCTTGTACAAGTTAGGAAACTGAAGCTCTGGGAATCAGTGAATATGAATCTTCCTGACTGAAGTCTCATATTTTTAAGTGATACTAACTTGAGCAGTCAGAGTTCTTTATATCCCTCGGACCCTTTTTCATATCTAGTAAGGTTTCTAACCGCATACAATGTTAGGGTGCAGCTTCATGAGTGAAATTACCCTTGCATGAGGAAATAATCTCTTTGGAAAAAAAAGCACTCAGTTTTCTAACTTTAGCATCACCATTTCATTCCTATTACTTGACTATAACTATCCTGATATGTTATTATACATTTTATACCGTGTTCCCTAAGTGGTAAAACCCATTGTGTGTTCTATCTAGGTCATTTATTGTTGGGTCAAGCAGTGCCATCATCAGAGTGGTCTTAGCTCTTTTGTCTGTTTCCTGTACCAACTACAGTGTTAACCACCTTTCATTTCATTGTGAAGAGACAATTGGCTTTTGCTGTCAATTGAATGTCAGTGAAACAAGGCTTAAAAGAACTAACGTGTTAATTTAAATTACAGAGATCTCATATTTGAGGCCTTCTTTAAATAGAGACCTTAATAATTACAAAATGTCAGTAGTTTTCAACTTGTGAAGCAATTGGCTCACAGGTCCATTTCCAACACAAAGCTCATTTGGAGTCAGTGAGTATCAATTCAGTGGTAACAACATTCTAAATACAGAAGACAAGTTTTCAACCACATTTGAAATTTTAGCATTGAATTTGAAATATAGGTTAAGTTTCTTCAAGCAATTATTTTACTTTTCTTAATAAAACACTTTAAGCCTTTGTTATTTGTTAAAATACTGTATATGACAAATTACTATTCTCAGTTTTTCTATTATATTACCATAATAGGTTGTTTTTGAAGGTGTGGTTGCTCCTTTATAAAAATATACATAGATAAACTAAACATTAATCTAAAGGACAGAAAGGTAGAATGGATGCTCAATTACAAGTTACAGCTGGCCTGACATACTATGAACACCTTTGGTTATGACCAGAATTTTAACTTATGACCAGTCTTGAGTTATGACCCAAGTGCTGCCCACTTCTGTTTCCAAATGGTCTCATATGCAGATTCAGCCCTTGGAGAGTTCTAGAAGGAACGTTATTGATGCTTTCCTCAGTGTCCTTAGAGGACACCAACTGGGCCAGTGTCTCTCTAAGAACACTGAGGTATGCCTGTATGTAGGAAAGAGACTGTGAAGACTGCATGGAGGAGTTTGAGTCTTCAACTGATAGTCTGAGTTGTAGCCAGCCCCCAGGAACGAATTGAGTTCATATGTCAGGCCCACTGTACTTTAAAACAAAAATATACATCTTATATTACAAGATCTGTAAAATAAGTAATGCTTCGGAAATACATATCAAAAGCCTATACCATTCTTTGGGTAAATACATTCTTTCCCTTTCCTCTAATTTTTAATTGTAGGTACTCGACCACCACTGATCAAAAACTTACCTAAGCCCATTGAGAGCTTGATGACTCGTTGTTGGTCTAAAGATCCTTCCCAGCGCCCTTCAATGGAGGAAATTGTGAAAATAATGACTCACTTGATGCGGGTATAATCCTTCTTTTGAGGGGCTTTGGGTTTAGGAGAATTGAACATGCTCTAAGTGTTAGTGGGCTTTTAAAATAAAGGAAACATCCCCATTTCTTGCTTTATACTTTGTATTTTCAAAGTAAGAATAGGTATTTGTTACATAATCAGAAGAGTAAACACTATTTTAGTGGGGGGGTATAGTTTTTTATAATGCAAGATGGCTAACAAATTTCTAGACTTGAGTTTTCATACTGCTTATATTGTTTGTTTCTGAGGCTATTGTCTGATTTGTAATGTGAGAGAAGCAGAATTAGCCCTAAAGCCTTCACAGGACTTATACCTAAGACTTTAATAACATGCCTACCTAATTTTTAAACTTTCTGGTAGGGATTTTCATCAGAATTCAATTATTTATGCAGGGCACTAGAGAGGTTATATTCTCATACATACTCAGGAAGAGCTGTTGAAATTTTTAATTTATAGTGGTGCTGAGAATTAAACTTAGACTTCTCATACACTAAAGCCAGTGTCTTACAAGTCAGCTTTTTTGTTTTTTGGAAGAACTAGGGATTGAATTCAGGCAAGCGCTTATTCTACTGAGCTATCTCCCCAGCTCCTGAAGTTTTTAATTTAGAAGAACTGTTTTCAAATGATAAATTTTCCTAGTCTATAATCAAATATTTTTAAATTATTACATATATTTTACGCATTTATTTATTTATTTATTTATTTTGTCTTTTTGAGACAGGGTCTCACTATGCAGTTCAGGCTGGCCTTAAGCTCACTTTGTAACTCAAGCTGGTCTCCAACTCACAACAATCCTCCTGTCTCAGCCTCCCAAGTGCTGGGATTCCAGGCCTGCGCCACCACGCCCAGCTTTATTTTACGCTTTTAAAGCCTTTTGCAGAACTAATAAATACATAGAGTAATTCTTAGGCTTTAAAAAGTTTGAGTACTTATGAAAGTTTCAGAACAGCTTGTTTAGCAGAAGAGCCTTACAATGTTCTCAAATACAGACTAAATGATGACTTAAATGATCAAAGGTTTAGTTTGTTTATTTTGTGGAAATAGCTAAGGCAAAGCAACCTAACAGTGTGTGGGTTGAAGCAGACCTAAAGTAACTTGAGGTAATTTAAAACTTTGGACTACAGATTATTCAGGTTATTCATAGGTGCTTTATCTCACTTGAGAAGACTTTTCTTTTTAACCTGACTTCTAATTTTTTATGTGATAAATATTTTTAATATTAACGTATTTATATAAAGACATTCTAAATAATTAAAATGTTAGTCTTAACAGTTACTATGTGGTGTCCCCGTCTCAGTGGTCAGACTAACAACCATTTCAACAGTTCAGTTTATGTCACTGATATGAGAACATGAATGTGTTTCATATAATTGTGAAAAATGATACTATTCTATTCCATATGTTCCTCTAGAGAAACACTTGCTGTTTTCCTCAAGACTATCTAGACTCCATATAAACTAAATGCTTAGGTAGGTGCATGGTGCTGTCCACAGTTGATACTCAGAAGAGAGTTTGTGTTATTTCTGTAGAGTCAAAACTTAGGGCTCTCAAATTCAGTATACGCTGATAAGAAAGCTGCGTCTTAGCTACAGTCAGTTTCACAACAAGGAAATGATTCAAATAAGCCCTTCAAGTTAATTTCTAAAGAATTTAATTTACATTAATTTTTTTTTAATTGTGATTTTCTTTTTATATATAGTACTTTCCAGGAGCAGATGAGCCATTGCAGTATCCATGTCAGTATTCAGATGAAGGGCAGAGCAACTCTGCCACCAGTACAGGTAAAGGGATAGAGTGGAAAAATAACATCCTGATTTTATTTTATCCATTTCCATGAAATTATAATGAAGAAGCAATGAATGGTTTCCCCATTTGTATTTAATGCCTTCATTGATATGATTGGCTGCACTTTGAAAAGATTGGATATTAAATTGATGTGAATGTTATTCTTAGTTTGAAAAATAGGTTTTACATAAATATTGCTAGATTAAATAGTATCAGAAATTACTGTAAATGTATTGGCTTAGTTACTCTTCTCTCATTGCTGAGACAAAATACCTGACTCCAAAAATTAAAGAAAGAAAGGTTTATTTAGCTCACATTGAGTGGAAGTTTATTTTATTTTTTTTTTTAAATCCTTTATTACAGTGTCTCGCTACACATCACAGATTCTTTTTTCGCGGGGGTGGGGGGTGAGCTCAGCCGGCCCTGCGGGGAGGGGCTGGCGTGGCATGTGGTGCTGGGGCTCGAACCGCGGTCCCTGAGAGGCGCTCTACACCGCTGAGCTATCTTGCCAGCCCTGAGTGGAAGTTTAGTCCACAATCAACTGGATCCAAGACCGGGTGGGATGGCACAGGGGTAACAATTCATGGCGTGATGAGATGACAAAAGAAACAAGAGCATAAAGGGTGGAAAAGAGTGGGAGGAAAGCCGCTGTCCCTCCCTTACTGTGCTGTACAAAGGCTCCTGTCCCAGGGCAGGTGTAGCACACACACACCCATTACCATGAGCATGGTACCATGAGTCAGTCCCAAACCCTAGGAGCCCATATCTGTGACTGTGTGAGGGGTTAGGGAAATAGACACAAACTGTACCGTGTATGTAGCATGTCTTCATTATGAACACCCCACTTTTTGGTTTTATTCTATAGACATAGCCTGTGTTTAAATTAAACATCCTTCAATTTTCTTAAAATATGAAGTAAAAATGTTAGTTTGTGGTAATGTAGAATTAGCACTCTTAGGAGCACTGTACTTGTCAAAATGTGGCATTGCTTTTCTTTTTCTTTTTTTTTTTTTTGGTGGAACTCAGGATTGCATTTGCCAGGGAAGTGCTTTCACATTTGAGGGAGCCATCTCCCTGGCCCGTGGCATTCCTTTTCTTAACTTAATTACATCTAAAGGGTATGTGTATACATACAGATTTATCCTGCACTTAATATTTCATTTTTACTAATGAATATATTTATTTACCTATTTCCTCCTTAACAGTAGTTTAAATATTTTTTAGGTGCTTAGCTGTTCCACTAGTTATTTTGAAGTTCTCATCGTACTGAGAAAATGTTGTTCCATTGGTTATTTTGAAGTTTTCATCATACTGAGAAAATGTTAGTTCCTCTGAATTCTGAAATGCACTTGTTTTGTGTCTCCCCTGCCGCCCAGTTTCCACAGTCTCTGTTTTCCACATTAAATGTCTGCTGACATGTAGTCCTGTAGGAGCATTTTTGCTTCACCTTTCCACTCACTTTCAGCCATCTGTAGGGTTTTGCAGGGCTGTCTTGCCCCTTCCTCAAGTTTGCTTGAGCAGAGCACGGTCCTGATCATACTTAACTTGACTCCCTATGAACACTACTTGACTCATTTCCAGCTGCTATTTTTTGCTATTTTTGAGAAAACTGGAGTAATCACAGCACAGCTTCTACAAATGCCCCCAGGACAGCCACATACACAACTGCTTGTCGATATCAAATAGGAACTCAAACTTAACGTTTTCCAAACAGTTCTAGGTATTTCCTGTATTCCCTTTTCCTGTCTTTGGTTTCTCAGTTATTTGCCCTCAGTTCTACTTCAAGTTAGAGTTGGCTGTCAGATGATTATTTAGGCCTTTTGGTACCATTTTTTGTTACTGTTCTTAATCTATATTTGAACTGCTTATTTGACGTATCTATTAGTCTATTTTTATTTTTAATTATTTTACAGTATTTCTGTTCATATCTTGTGAGTTAAAGAATTTAACTTTATTTTGAGTGAAGTATTTGTATTATTCACAGAAGTTTCTGTTTTCCTAGGCTCATTCATGGACATCGCCTCTACAAATACCAGTAATAAAAGTGACACTAACACTGAGCAAGTTTGTGCTACAAATGATACTATTAAACGCTTAGAATCCAAATTGTTGAAAAATCAGTCAAAACAACAGGTTTGTTATGTTTTTTAAAAGAAAAATTATATGGTCACCTTATGAATACTCATAAATTTGCCTAAAAATTTAGCAAAGTTGAAATTATTTCCCATCATCTATTAATTAAATCCTGAATCTTCGTCCTAACGCAGACAAGTTATTTTAATAACAAGATTTGGAAAGTGTTTGCCTACCATTTACTACCACACAAATTGTTCTTCACTTTTGATTTTGTCCCTCTTGCATGAAGCATTTAATTAGCCCATAATAGGGGTTGCCTACTAACTGTAGCGACTGCCCTTGTGTGAAGGTGGCATCTGCCTTGTCTTCCTCTGAGCTGTAGCTCTGCTCCCTACAAATATTCCTCCTTTCTCAGAGCAGTACACAAGGATTCCCCTTCCTGAGATTTCTAAATCACAGAACCATAGTAATTTAGACTGACCCATAATTTCAACAGAGTGAATCTGGCCGTTTAAGCCTGGGAGCGTCCCGTGGCAGCAGTGTGGAGAGCTTGCCCCCCACTTCTGAGGGCAAAAGGATGAGTGCTGACATGTCTGAGATAGAAGCCAGAATTGCAGCGACCACAGGTAAAAAGAATCTATAAAGAGGGGGAAAATGTACACTCATTTTTGGCATTATAGTTGCAATTTCTAGTGGGGATGACTGTTTTTTTTTTTTTTTTAAGTAGAAAGCAGGACAAGTATACTTTGTAAATTCTAAAGAAGAAAAATATGACTTGAAAAATTATTTGGGTATTTTCCCAATTACAGGTCTTATTAAAAGTAGTTGTTTGTGCTTACATATGAGCTTAAAGTTTTAAGTGAGAAATTAAGTTAACCAGAATATTTACAGACTTTGATTCTACTGGATATTTGTGCTGAGCTCAAGTATTTTGTGTTAAGTTACTACAGAATGGTAATGTAGGGGCCAGGGAGATGGCTCAGTAGAATAAGTACTTCCCTGTCAAGCACAAGGGTCTAAGTTCAATCCCTGGTTCCACCAAAAAAATAAAATCAAATAAAGATTCACAGCAGGCACACACCACTGGGAAACTGAGGCAGGAGGATTCCCGCAAGTTTCAGGTCAGCCTGGGATACATTGTGAGCTCAAGGGCAACCTGACTTGCATAGTGAGACCGTATTTAAAAAAAAAAAAAAAAAAAAAAAAACCTCAGAATGGTAATGTAGATCCAGATACAGTTCTGTTTTAGTAGGGCCAGCCAGATAGTCAGTGGACTAAAGTGCCTGTGTAGGAAGATGCAAGGACAGGGGTTCAATCCCTGGCGTGCTGTTCTGGCCCCACCCCCTGGGGCGCTCTGAGAAGGCTATTGAGACTGGGCGTCGTGGCGCCCACCTGTAATCCCAGTGCTTGGGAGGCTGAGAACAGGAGGTTAAATAAAAGTCTAATCTATGTAGTGAGACCCTGTAGGCCCTATACTAAATAAAAATAATAATAATAATAATACAAAAAAAAATTCTGTTCTCCTGTCTGGTCCTCCTTCCTTCCAGTGGCAGAAGTAGCTGAGCCAGTTGTGGTTAGTTCATTTCATTGTAATATCAACAGTAGTAATTTAATTGGGTCTTTAAAAAGTAACTTTTATAAGTTGTATTTTATCAGTTCTTAAAATTATTGATCATGAACTGGCCAGTGGCATCTATGTAGATGTTAGAGAAAGCTCCTTCAGATATCATGGTTGTCCTTTTTATGTCAGTATAAACATAATGTTTTGTTAGCTAAGAGAACTGATACCCTTTTTTCTAATCTCATTTCACTTTAGTAATGTTGACTTCATTCGGGTTTGGTTTGGTTTGGTTTGGTTTGGTTTGGTTTGGTTTGGTTTGGTTTGGTTTTTCCTGTGTCCTGATGGTGAAAGGGAGGTGAAAATGTAAATAAACATAAAAATTACATAATTATCCTTATTAGAGGTAAACATTGAACAGTTTTTGTGTATTTACCTTTGTCCTTTATATATGCATGTGTATAATTGAATATATCCATATGTATTTGCATATGTATTTTTTAACTTGGCTAACCACTTTTGTAAGTCTTTCAGTTTATCTGTTATTCTCTAAATAGAGTATTCTTGTTGTTAGAGAAAGGTGGTCCAGATGGATCATCATCCCTCACTTCTCTTCAATAATCGTGATCTTCGATTTTATCAGCAAGAACTAGAATCCATTAGACGTAACAGAATATCACAGTAACTGTGTGTGTGACATACAAGCTTTATTTTTCACATGTAGACAAGCCCGGAGGCCCCTTACTCACTTAGCCACCACTTCCTGTCTCCATGTCCCAATCCCTGTTGTGTGGCTTCCATCCTCAAGGTTACTTCATAGCCCAAAGTGGTGGAGTAGCCCTCTCTACTTTCTCATTCTAGGCAGCAGGTGAAAGGACAACCATGGTATTTGAAGGAGCTTTCTCTAACAACATCTACATAGATGTTGTTGGTCAGCATGACAGTTAGATAGCTACGGATATAGTTCCATAGCCCTGGTCATTTGTCTGGACATATGCATTTCACAATAAGGTAGAGTTTTGTTGCTAAGGAAGAAGAAAAGAGTAGAGATAGGCAAAACACTAGTAGTCTTTGAACATGGGCTTGCAGAAGTGTAAAAGTTGAGTAGAGGTCACTAGTCACTGACACTCTGGTCTCTGAGAGTTACAGGATTTCCATTGAGCAAGACTAATGAACCCTTCCTGCAGAGAGACCCCCCTGTGCTTTCAGGAATCATTTCACTTCAGGGATGTCATTCAAGATTAGACTCACTAAATGCTATTCTACCTTGAAACAAAAAAGTGATGTTACAATAGTTTTACGTCTTTGTTAATGTTAACAATTATTCTTTAGAGAAGTAATACTTTTAATAGGTTAGAGAAAAATCAAAAACATTAAATTTTATCCTCTGCCTAAATATAGGACATATGCTATCATATAGTTTTTGAAATTTATATTATTTTTAGTGAATTGTCTTCTTTGTAAGGTTCAAATTTCAGCTTTTTACAACTATTTTGCTTAAAGGGGATTTACTGTAAACTGAAATTAGTAATAAATACTCAGTTTATTATGTGTGAATACTTACAATTAAGAAAGCCTATATATTTATACTTATTTCAAGAATTATCATTTAACCACTGAATTTTACTTTATAGCACACTCCAAGAAGCACCTAACAAAAGTATATTCCAGTGTTTGTGAAATTAAATATGGCAGCTTATGTCTTATTAACTCCTCTCTCCTCCCCTCCTTCGTATCATTGGTTTTACTTAGGTAGATTGTGTCCATGAAGATGTTTGACATTCAGCTTCCTCATTACCCTGCAGCATTGTCTGTCTCCTTTTTTTTTTTCCTGCTAATTAAAACCAGTATGTGAAACTTTTTGTGTTGTTAGTTGTTTGCTCGTTAATCATGCCTTCTCTAAGCATGGATGAAAAGTTAGATAGTTCTGCATGACATTCTGCATGACATATTATTAACATAACTTGGAGAATTATCCTGTTTTTGCAGTTAATCATTTTCTATGTTACTATTTGTGGTTGTTTGCATGTATACTGTATATATGTGTTTTTGCAGCCTATTCCAAGCCTAAACGGGGCCACCGTAAAACCGCTTCCTTTGGCAACATTCTGGATGTCCCTGAGATCTTCGTAGCAGGTATCATAGATCGCCCGAGTTGGTCTACTAGCTGTGGAACTGGAGTAATGACCCCTGGTGCCTTGCCGATGCTTCTTGCTCCAATCTTTATTCAGCATGAAAATATATACTTTGCATGCACTGACTAGGAAGACCCATTGAAAATTGTGTGTTTATTCTGAAGTGCACTGTAAAAGGTAACCTTCAACCTCTAAGAGTGTGGATAAAATAGACCACACATCTATCAACTTGGGCTTCTACCAACTTCTTCCTTGGTAGGTGACAAGTGAGCCTCACACACCTCTTTGTACCCAGCCAGAGGAAGCCTATTTTAAATTGCCTTTGTCTCCTTCATTCATCCACTTTAGGAGCCCCCTCTGCACTTTCTGTGGTAGCCTCTTTCTGTTAGTAGCAAGTGATACAAAGTTGAGAAGAGTTGCTAAATACCAGTTTTCTTAGTCTAGAAAAACAAAGTAAAACTAAACAAGATTTGCTGTTTTGTAGAGTATTATTGCCAAAAGGAAAAAATTATTTAAAACAAATGATTAATTCTAGTTCTTGTATACTGTAAGAAATATTTCACAAATTAATGTACCTAAATCACAAATGGTATTTCAGTGTCTCAAAGTGATAAGCTGGTTTGATTTCTTTGATTTCATAGATGAATATAAATCGTTTCTAATACAAACTCAGATGACATATTGACCTTCAGTACTGATTAGTGTATGTTATTTTTATTTAAGTATTCATATTTCTGCTTTAGATTTTTCTCCTCCTATATACTGAGACATGTCGTACACCATATTTCCCAGACACATCCACAAATGTAATTTGACTTCTGAAGCACTGTGTGTGTGTGTTGGATGTGTTTGGGCTTTTAGTATAATATTTCCACTATAATTAATTACCTCTTGAATGCTGCTGCTTCTGCCAAACTGACAACTCTGCAAGGGTAACAGTCCACGTCTGTGTTAGTTACTATTGATTGTGTCAGCAATAGTTAACTCAGTTTATTCTCCCCCTTTTCTCTTCTCTCTTCTTTCTCTGTTGGAGTTTGAACCCAGGATCTGATACATATGAGGTCAGTGTTCTACCACTGACTTACATCTCCAGCCCTAAAGAGTGTCACTTTTGTAGTGTTGGGCATCTCACCCAGGGCCACAGTATACCTCATTGGCAAGCACCCCACCAGTGAGCT
Organism: Ctenomys sociabilis; assembly: GCA_004027165.1. Lineage (NCBI taxonomy): Eukaryota > Metazoa > Chordata > Mammalia > Rodentia > Ctenomyidae > Ctenomys > Ctenomys sociabilis. Next base: position 41,413 of record PVKA01001849.1, on the reverse strand, counting down.
ATCCCTTTAGCCTACTGCTTCATATAGTGAATATAGTGTTTAATAAATATGTATTTAGGTAAACATAACTACTTCGAGCATTGCCCGTAACTAGAAACTAGCAAACTAGACTATAAATGGTGCAATTTTAGAGGCTATTTTGTCTATCAAACTAATTTCTCACTAGTTTTTAAAGTGGTTTCTTATTTTACACAATTGTTAGCAGGGTGTGGTAGTGCTTCATCCCTGTAGTTTCTACACTTAGGAGGCTGAGGCAGGAAAATTGCTGCAAGTTCAAAGTAAGCTCAAGGCCAGTCTGAACTGCACAGCAAGACTCTGTCTCAAAAAAAAAAAAAAAAGGAAAAATAATTGTCATTATTGTTGTTCAAAGAATGATGCTGATTCATCTCATGTAATTTTTTTTTTTAATTTATTTTGGCAAAACCAGGGATTGAACTTAGGACCTTGCGCTTGCCAGGGAACTGCTTATTCCACTGAGCCATCTCCCTGGCCCCTATCTCATATAATTTTTATGTATTGAGTGAGGGCTATGTTAGAAGTTTAAAAGTATTTGGAATCATATCTCTGCTGAAAGTTACTACATAGGGCTGGCGGTATAGCTCAGTGGACAAAACACTTGCTTAGGTAAGCACAGAGGCCAGGGTTTGATCCCTGGTACCACATACCATGCCAGCTCTGCCCCTGAGTGCCCTGAGCTGGCAATGGGGTCCAGGCATGGTGGTGGCGCACACCTGTAATCCCAGCAGTAGGGAGGCAGAAATCAGGAGGATTACTATGAGTCTGAGCTGTGTAGAAACCCTGCACAAAAGAAAACTTTCAAAAAAAAAAAAAAAAAGTTAACACATATAAGAAAGTAATACTCCGACTAAAGAATTGACAGTGTTTAAACTTAAATTCTACTGAACTGTGATTACTTTTTGAGAAAATTAGGAAAATTTAGAAGAATAGCAGTATAGTCTAGGTGCTGTGGGTAAGCATTAAGAACAAGGATATATATATAACAGCATAGCCAGTGCTATCCCAAAATGATAGAGGAAGCAGTATAGGGAAAAGAATACTAGCTTATAACTGGCAGAGGTGCAGGCATTCAGTGCTGGAGGCCAACATCCCAGCACTGCTGAATAGTCCCCCACAGCAGGAATTAACCAGTCCAGCAAACTGAAGAGTGCTGAATCTGAGAAGCCCTGCCTAGGTGCGCTTCGTGAACTACAGAGTAGGGTGAAGTACATTGACCTTTGTTTAGGCTTCTAGCTAGGTTATCAGATGAAGTAGCCATTCTATGGGTGAATTTAGATATTGTGAGGCTCAGTGGTTTCTGAGTGTCACGCAACTGGAGCCCTAGCCCAGATCTTCTAATTCCAAATCTCATCAACCTTCTGTTCTTTAAGTCACAGAAGATTATATTCACACTAAGGAGTGCTCCTCAGGAAGATCATGACATTGGGTCATTTATGGAATGAGAAAACCTTAATTCTGCTATTACCTGACAGAGTAGCAATGCTGTTTGAATGATAATATTCAGTAATACATTTTATTCAGTTTTCTTGTTTCATTCCTCTCCTCATCCCTAGATACCCATATGTTAACATCATCAGTTTGCAAACCTTGTGCCTCAGCCTTCCAAAATGCTGGAATGACTGTATTAATACTGTCAGAAATTTTTGGCACTAAATTATTTCCCACAAATTCTGTTGTCTTAAGTGATAGTAAAGGGCTGGTGATATAGCTCAGTGGACTAAGTGCCTGCTTAGGCACGCCGGGATTGGGGGTTCAGTCCCCTGTACCCCATGCTGTCCCAGCCCCTCCCCTGAAGCAAGCCTGTAATCCCAATGCTAGGAAGGCTGAAAATAGGATCACTACAAGTCTGAGCTGCATAGTAAGGCACTGTACCAAATACATTAAAAAACAAGAGAGATATAAAATTGATACTGTTTTGTGGAAATCTTCAGTGACCTTTTAAATGGATTCATCTAATGTAATTATATTTTACATAGTCCTGCATTAAAAAAAAAAAAAAAGAGAGATTGCATGTTTTTCCCTAAACATGAATATGAAGAAACAGTGGAATAAAAAGAATTAAGATTTTCTGGCAAGATTTAGCAAGTTCCTACTTTGTATAGGTAGTGTGATGAGCAGTTGCAAATCTTTGATTAACATTATTGGGACCACTAGGAGCTATATATGTCTTTCCATGTACAGCCAATCTTATATTTGTGGCTAATGAAGGAAGTTAATTTAACATTACACTAACCTCTCCTCCAGATTGTAGTGTACTAAGATTATTTTTTGTAAAAAAAAATCAAAGTTTAACCTACAAGAGCTGATTTATTAGAAGCCAAGACTTACCTTATCAATAAGTAGTCCTTACTTTCTTTTCACAGGAAATTTTTTTAAACCTCCCTGCAGTATGTTGTAAGAGACCAAATATATTGAAATTATTTAAAAAGAAAAAAATTTATTGTAGTCTAAATGAGAACAATTAATACATTTTTACTTTACCATGCAGTGCCCTATTATTTTTAATATTTAAAATTACGAATGTCAAATTTTTCAGTGTATTTGTTAAGAGACATCTCCAAGAAAATACAGTGTTTTTAAATAAAAAGAATTTTCAGGAATATTGAAAAATTAAAACCCACAGCTGTAAACTGGGACCTCAGCCAGGTCTCTGGAGAAATTCAGTGGTGACTTTCAAATCATGTGTTCAGGAAATCAATTGTACTTAAAAGAGCAGTGTCTTTGAAGAGCTTGATTCTGTCTTTAAGACACCACTGCAGAAAGATTGACTTATAAACTGCTGTTGACTTCCTTTCTAAGGGAGGGCATCTGGTAGTGGTACGCAAGCAGGCGCAGCCAAAGTGGTAGATTCTTCTGCTTTTCCAAGAGTCGTTTTCTAAAATGTCATTTCTTTTCCTGCATCAGAAGTCATGAAAATTCCAGAATTAGTTGCAAGCTCAAATGGTCATATGTAGGTGTCAGATTCCTTAATGTGCATCAGCATAATGCATACCTCAGTGTAATATGCATACCTCCTTCTCTTCACTTTGTACTACCATGTATAATACAGGTAATGCACAAAAAGAATATGGAATAATATAAATTGTATATTCCTCTAACTAGTATCCACTTACAAAGTTTTCAGAATCCATATTTTCTGAGGATACACCTAGTAATTTTCATTCACAATGAGATTGATTTTTAACATTCATATTTCTAAATATGACTTATTTTTCTTTTCTTTTTGAAACACTATGCAGTTTAAGCTGGCTTTGAGCTCACTTTGTAGCCTAGGCTGGTCTCGACTCACAACAAACCTCCATCCTCAGCCTCTGGATTGCTGAGTTTGTAGAGATGTGCCACCACCCAGTTTAAATACTACTTCTGAAGTAAATATTGGAGCAACAAGTATTGGCTGATTGTAATCCTTTTTGCTTTGTCTGAACTATTACCAGATGATTTCTGCCATCATTATGCTAATTAAAATGTGTTGCCTAATACCACTTGTTTTGACTAATGCTATAGCTTCAAGATTTCTCATTTTATGGCATTTAACTTCTTCACCCTACTTCTTTTAACGTTTTTATGCCCATTTCCTCCTTCTCCCTAAATTCGGGTTTGTTTTTGTTGTTACTGCAGTGGTGATGTAATGGTTTATAGACACATGTGCTGGTCGGTTCCTCAGATTCACAAATGTTGCTGATCTGGAAAGAGAATTCCAAACAATTTTACAAGCCTGTCTCATGAACACTAATTTTAGAATAAGTGTGTTGAATGAAATGTGCCTAAAATTGCATATTAGTCATAGTGTTGATGATCCTTTTTGTCCTTGGAAACAAGGATAGTTAAAAATATTCATAAGAGGATCTTAGTGTGTCTGATTCAAGAAATGTACTTTGTGGTTTTCATTTGTAATGGAAAGTTGGGACTTCTGGTAAATTGAAATTTTAAGTAAATTTGAATTCAAACCACAGAATTCTAACCATTGTGAAGTGATAGTGACTTACACTATGAAGGGTGTCTGTTAAGAGTTTTATATTCACTACACATTAAACATGCATAAGGCTTCATTTAGCTTATGTTCAAAACAAAAATGAAGTCACATCGATTAAGCAGAAAAGTTAGTGACTGGTGTAAGGAATTTCATTCTCAGAATCAAAAAAATTAAACATTTAAAAAATTAATTGCCAGAACCTGGGAGATAGCTCAATGCCTGCCTGGCAAGCACAAGGTAATGAGTTCAATCCCTGGTACCAAAAAAAAAAACAAGATTCAGAAATGAATTGTTAACTAGCCCATCTCTCGTAGAGTACACATTCTGAGTATTGCCCACAAGTTGCAAATTTACATAATGCAGTTCTCAGAATCAAAAGAATTTTGAGTGTTGTGTCAGCTGTTACTCTCATTGCATTTTGATGTTTCCTTTTAGACAGCTGTTCTTTCATCTCAGAAGATACTGTCCTCAAATAGAAGTCCCACATACCAATTCATTCCATTTTGCTAAAGCCTGAAGTTTGTAGCATTCTTTTTTACTGCAATAGAAATTAAGTAAAGCAAGGTATACATTATAGCCTATTGTTTACATTACTAGACTAATGGGATTAAATCTGATTTAGTTTAACTAATTGACACCTAAGCATTCTTAGAGGCCTTGAATTAAGGTGCTGTTGCCAGTGAGTTGCTCTTGCAACCTGCCACTCGCTGTCTTGCTGTTAAATTCTGTAACGTAAGGTCCTTGAAATAGATGCCGTCATCAGCTGCAGGCCCCAAGTATCCATCTATTTAAGCACATGACAGAAGATGGTGGCAGAGTCCAGCAGCTATTCATGTGGTGGGAGTGGATGTTATGTTCATACAGTACTGTGTTGCAGGACAGCAGCTTGTGAGTTAGACTGCTATAGCTGTTCTCTCCTTTCTCTCTGGTTTGGGTGCTTAGATGGTTTTTTTCTTTCTTTAACAGTAAACTCACATTTTTTCTTATTCATGTAGATTGAGGAGCAACAAATTGCAGCTTCTTCCTGTAGCAGTTACCTCCCTACCATCCATGTTACCTGTTTGCGTAGATTTCAGTGTCTTTTTTTTACTTTTTAAAAGGCAACGGGCAACCAAGACGTAGATCCATCCAAGACTTGAGCGTCACTGGAACAGAACCTGGGCAGGTAAGAATTAATATTCATATCACCTGCTTTTGAAAAGACAGAAATCAAAACAGACAAGTTTTGCAAAACTAATTTTATGAGTTGACCTAACTGTAGTAGAGAAATTCATTGACAGTGAGCCCAAATACTTCAGAGGGAAAAAAGCAAAGTTGCTATTATTATGATAACTTATTATTTGGGTAATCATTTTCTAAGGGTAACTTAGGAAGTTGCATGGGAAGTAAATTGTTCATTAGTGCTCTGTGTGTATTACATGATTTTCATATATGTTTTAATAGAGTAATGCAACTTTGTAATTTAGTGATGTTATATAATTTAATGATGTTGTGACCATTGTCGTGTAAAGCAAAGCAGGTCACTCCTCTGAGGTCATAGAGAGCAGGGCTGTACTTGGGCAGGTAACATATTTTGACTTTGCATTTATGTTCCTGATTTATACTTTCATAAATTTTAGAAAGGCTTCTATCTCAGTCCTTAAGGTTCATATTAATTATGTTTACAGGTGCTTTTCCAAACTTATACTATTTCTATCAGTATTTGTGTATAGCTAGTTCAGATAGTGTATAATTTGAGAAATTAATGACTAATACAGAATTTTAACCAAGTAGGCATATGAGAGTACCGTCACCTTTTTTTGTTAATCAGACTATATTTGACATAATTTATATCATGTTCTTTTAAATTCAGGTCAGTTGTGAGGTGTTTTGTTGTTTTCTTAGTTGTGTTGAAATAAATTTTGAGTACAGCATACCTAGCAATAATAAAATCATCACATCATGATTTATATTCATGTAAAACTTTAGCACTGTATATTATAAGCAGTGTAATTTAATTTGTGATAACATTATAGAAAGTGGTTTAATTTCATTTTTATAAAATGAATTAAATGGGATTCTTTGTAGTTGCTCATAAAACTTTGGTAGCCCTTTATGGTCATTGACTTTAAAGTCACATGAGGTGTTTAAGTGACAAATATCTGCTCTTTATTTATATTTGGAAGTACTTTAATTATCAAATTCACAATGCCTACATAAATGTATGTAATGATCCTAAAACAGAAATATACATTATTTATTACGTATTTTATTACATGTTTTCTATTACACAATAAATCTTTATTTCACTTACTCAGTCAAAGTGTTTCTTTAGAGACTCAGAACTTTAAATGAAGAATCTGCCCTTTCTCCCCCTCAGATACTTAACAGCATTAATTAGCCCACTTAGTAACAGACAGTTTGACATCTGGTACTATTTGCTTTCATTCCTTAGAGACTTGATAAGCTCAGCCTTCTAAGCTGTTCACTGTTGTCATTTGTACTCCAGTTGGAGCTGGCCAAGTATTCTCCCTTTGATTAGAAATGGAAAGCTTGCCCTTAGGTACATCAGGAGTGACTGCTAGTGTGAGTGCTTTTCCTGGATTTGCAGATTATAGGTCTTTTGGTTCAGATACCTCCCACAAGACATGTTGTGTGGAGGGTGTTTGGATCGAGGGGCAGTGTACCCACTAAAGGACTCACTCATTGAAGAGTTCAGTAGCTGAATACATAGTTAGGAGGCAGACCTGGTTGGAGGTGGGTCATTGGATATGTGACCTGGAAGGATGTATTTTTGTGTATCCTTATCCCCAGCTCTTGTCCATCCGTCTTCTGTCTGTCCGTCTGCCTGTCTGTCTGTGTGTCAACATCCCCTTCCCCCTACAGCCACCTTCTTCTCTCCATCTTTCCCTCCCTCCCTCCTTCTTCAGGTCTCTTTCCTTCACCATTTGCTTTCACTATGCTGTTTATGTCTTCTATGCAGCCATGTGCTGAACTTACCAAAACAGAATAAACCTCTGTAATTTACAAGTGCTAGGTATTGTGTCTCAGTGAACAGAAAGCTAATGTGGACAGTGCTGCTGTAGTTCAGTACTGGTCTCTCTACCAAACCTTGCGTATTTCTTCACAGCTTGGAATTGTGATTATTAACTCATGAATTGACAGTACCTTCAGGTAGTAAAACTTGGGCTATGGTAGTGGCATGCACTGTTACAAAATATTCCAAAAGATTTGGGTAAAGAAGCGTTTGATACAGCAATAAAGCCTGTTTTAAAATAGTTGATGTAGGAGCTGGGGAGATGGCTCAGTGGAATAAGCACTTCCCTGGCAAGCAGAAGGGCCTGAGTTCAATCCCCAGTTTTGTCAAAAAAAAAAAAAAAAAACCATAATAATTGTACATAACCAATGTAGAACAGCTTTTAAAATCACTCGTCTTTTCAGATTTATTCCACTATCATAACCTTAAGATGTCTAATGTCTCATTTGGGATACAAATGGTAAATAGTAATCCTAATGTACTATGAAAATATTTTCCCCTGAAATACATGATAAATGACCATTGAATTAAATACCCATGAAAATGAATTCATTGTTTTAAAAGAAGAAAAATATTCACAACATGGATTTGTTTGTTTGTTTTGCTTATTTTTGGTTGTACTGTGGGTGGAACCCGGGAAACACTGGTCTACACCCCAACCCTTTTTTTATTTTGAGACAGACAACTCTATAAGTTTCCCAGTCTTGACTTCACAATTCTCTCGCCTCAGCCTCCTGGAGAGCTGGGATCACGGGCAGTGCCACACTGCACACATTGCACAGCATGACTTTCTAAACCCAGAAGGTGTGGTCCAGTGCTGATGAACCTATGGCACATATGCTTGGTTTTTGTGTTTTGTTTTGTTTAAGACAGACAATGTTAATGGATGAATTTTTTCTAAAGTAAAGCCTCAGTATTTAGGTTTAATTGCAGTTGGCACTTTTCAGTAAATAAGTGAGTTTTGAGTTATAGTTTGGGCACTCATCTCTAAAACATTCACCATCACTGGCATAGCTCTTTCAGAAGTGCAGCAAACTAGTGATTATGTGGTGCTGAAGGGTTTTTGTTTTGGCTTTCATTTTTTTTGTAGCCAAGGAAATTGATAAGAACATGAAGCAAAGAATGTGGCCCACCCAATAAAACCACCAGAGGAAATGAGAGAGCTTAGTGATAAAGCCTAATTTTACCTCATGTAGAAAAAGTGGAACTGACCAGATTTAGTAATTTAGCTCTTGACTCAAGCCATAATCTCAATAAAATCCCTTAAACCAGGGAGGGGGAGGGGAGCCCTTTGGAGCTTCCAGTGACAACAAACAGCCTGCTGCAGCACATATGCCCTAAATTCACCACCACTGACTTAGACTTTCCACCTATAAGAAAATATAGATGTTTTTCTATTCTCTTTTTTGCTAGAGGAATAGTGAACAAAGGCAAATATCTTTATTAAAATACATACCCAAAAAAGAAGAAAAAGTAAGATGGATGTAAATTATATTTCCTTTACCTGGAATTCTTGGCACCAGAAGGGTTCAGGGTTTGTAATACTTTCCCAGGCTTCACAGAATAAGGGCCTCTGATCTCTGAAGATCAGTGCCAGTGATGCTGAAAGAGTTTTGGATTTGGGGTTTTTGGAGCATTTCTGATTTTAGGTTTTTCAGGTACAGGATGTTCAACTTTTGTAACACAATGTTAGCAGATACCTCAGTGTTGAGGTTTTGAAACATGTTATTCTGATTTTCTGTTTTTAAGGTATAAATTACTATATAATACACAAATGTATGAGAAATGCAGCAAATGTAAATATATATGTAAATATGGTATAGTCACAACATACACTTGCTTTGAAGCATGGTTTGCTATTAATTTAGGAAGCTTATTGAGCTTTCATGGTTGATCTAGTCCCCCAGAGGTTTCAAGAAAGCAAAGGTAACCCCACACATCCAAAAACTAATCTGACCCAAAGGCCTCAGTGTGTTTTGAAGCCACCCTGGTTCTCAAAGTTGGGCTGTATCTCCCCAAATACCAGCATCAAACAAAGTCAGGCTGAAACCATGATAAGAAACAAAAAAACAAGTAACTGTATAATACCATCAACACACAGACAGGAAGCCAGCACAAATAGCTGTGCTACTCCTTTTGCCAACTTCTGCTTTATCTTCAGTTTGGTCTGTCTTCTCTCCCTCCCTGTAGAATTGCCTCTGTTGTTGACATCAGCCAGTCCAGACTGAACCCCTCCTTCAGGGCCACCTAAAAATGAGTCAGCAAAAGCCTAAATTCTGTAATGGTTTTCTCTCAATAACCTTCTTTTTTTTTTTTATGAGCAGAATATATTTATTGGGGGAAAGAAAACTCCTATACAAGAGAGGGACAGGCGGTGGGCCCCCTGATGGGTGGACCTGGGAAGTCCAAGGACTTTTATAGAGGAAAACCATATGGTGAGGCGGGTGTAAGTGATAGAGAACATGGGAACTTGCTTAGGTGGGCATGAAGTAGGACAGAGGTATGATCAGCCAATGAGGTTACAAGCACCATTGCTCAGGTAAAATTGATTAAATCCAGTACCAGATGGGGAAATGAGTCATGTAGCAAGCAGGCATGAATATGGGTCAGGGTCTCTTCCTGTTGGGGGTTAGGCTAGTGACTCTCAATAACCCTCTTGTTGAGACTCACAGTGATGTGCTGTGGTGAGCATTCACAGCAACAAGAATTAAGCCCAACTGTGCTGCACTGGGGGCCATGACAATACCCATAATGCCTACACCCAGGGACTTAACCAGTGACTTACACTTTCTTGGGCAGTGCTCTAGAGAACTGCAGTAATAACAGCTGCCATTTGTTGCATACTAACTTTGTGCCAAGCATTGCCACACCTTATCTAAATCTTAATCCTGTTAAATACATTCTTATTTCTTTGTGTTCTGTAAACTAAGGATTAGAAAACCTTAACCCAAGCCTGTATCTTCCCTATGTCTTGTTGTGACCAGGCCTTTGTTTTTATTAATGTATTTGGTTGTTACAGGGTCTCAGTTCACAGTAGCTCAGACTCCGTAGGGATCCTCTTGTTTTTCAGCCTGCCCAGTACTGGGATTACAGGTGTGTACCACTGTGCCTGGACGCTGTGGCCCACTCAGCCCACCCTAGGGGTGGGCTGGCACAGCATGTGGTGCCAGGATCAAACCTCAGTCCCTGCACTTGCCTAAGCAGGTACTTTACTCCTCTGAGCTATCTCATCAGCCAGTGACCAGGCTTTTAATCTGAACCGGGTTCCATGGTCCAGAAGCCCTGCTGCCTTCCTTCCATCTTGCATGAAACCATTTATATAATGTGCATTAATATTCTCCTAGTAATGTTAAGTGACTTGATTTCTGATAGTCCATATCATTAAACGGTTTTCAGTAGACAAGTTTAATTATACTGTATCATTGAGGAAGGCTAATCCATAATAAAATAGTGATCTGTACATGATAAAAGAACTCTATAGATGACTTTGCTAATTTATTTTTCACACATCTAGTTGCACCACTGTTCCACTACTGGTACATGTTGTCAGGTATGCTTGCCTCCCTATGGAGCTCTATTCAGTATAGATTTGTCTGTGTTCAGGACTTGGAAAGCTCCACAACTCCATGATGATGTGGTTATGACTAGCAAACTACACACTGCAGTTCAGGATGGACTGGACACTACTTTTATAAGTCAAACATGTGGGCTTTGGGCAAACTCCTTAATTAATGTACCTGAGCCTCAGCAACCATATCAGCAGATAGGAACCATAACACCCACTCTTTATGGTGATTTCCATGTGTGAAAGTACCAGACAGTGTAGATGCCAGTCCATGCTACGTGCCTGTCTCCTCAGTGCACCTCCAGAGCTCTTGCTATCACTTTCTTACATTCATAATACTGTTTTTATTACCTGAATATAAAATAAAAATAGTGCTTGGAAGGTAAAATACATTGGTAGCCTGTTCTCTGATCATGAGGAAAATTTGTGTCAGGGTTCATGAAAGATGTTTGCCTTAGATGCCTTCAATCAGAAGGTATATTAATGCACCTTTGTGTGGTGACTTTTCTCTCATTGCTGAGCCAAAATACCCAACACCCAAATTAAAGAGAAAAGTTTATTTCGCTCACAGTTTCTTTAAGTTCCAGGCTGTGTTCAGCTGGCTGCAAGGCAGAGTGGTACCCAGCAGAGGGCAACAGTTCGTGACAGTGGACAACAGCAAAAGCAAGGGAGCAAAAAGGGAGGAGCAGCAGGGATCGTGCCTCTGGCCCTCCCTTGCGCTGTATGCAGGCTGCCTGCCCAGGGTGGGGCAGTACTCACCCCATCACCCCAGCAGCAGACCATGAGTGAGCTGCAAGCCCCAGAAGCCATCCCTGTGAATAATGACATTATTATTTATGGAATGAACATGTTTTTATACTATTTTTGTACACTTTCAATCTGCATTTCCCTAGGATGAGTAGATTTTCTGTTAAGATTCACATGAGAATCTTAATAGTTGTAAATAATTCTTGATTCATAATAAACTTTTTTTCTAAAGAATTTAAAGACCATGTAAGAATAATAACATTCTAAGATTTCATTGTAAAAAACTGTAATGGAGGCAGAATTAGGCTGAGCCTGTATTTTGGGTTAGAAAGAATGTTCATGGATAGATTTTTAAGTTCTCTGTCAGTATTATGAAAAACATCATTTGAGCCCACGTTATTTCTGCATCCATTTTTTAAATTTTTATCATGAAAAGCTTACTTCAGGAAGAATATAATACAAATCACCATTTAATCTCTGTGTTTTGTGCTTGTATAATTTTAGCAGTAAGATATCTGGGGGTTTTAAATAGCTTTTGAATGTCAGTAGCACTGGGACTAAGTCCTTGAGTTAATGAAAATATTTTCTCAATCTTTCAGGTGGGGCATAAAAAGCCAAGCTTTATTTTTGTCTGTAAAATAACCCCTAATTCCTTTTTATAAATATAGATATAAAGTCTGGTCAAAGGCCAGTTCTGGTTCATGTCTACTGATGGAATTTGCCCTGCAGTTTAAATTTGGCTTAGTATTTTGCTGCCTTACTGTGAGGCATTTCTGTATTCTCATAACCACTTTCATATCCAATCCTGTGGTAAGTTAGGTGTAACTATTTCTTTATAGTTTATGTGGGAGTCAAAATAATTGTCAATGTGAATTTTTAATGGTTTGAGAGCATTTATGGCCATTAGGATTTTGCTAGTAATTTTTTCTTAAATTATCTATTGTAAGACTTTTACTTTAGTGTTTGTAAGCAATAACATAAATTTAGCCACGAATTACAATAGTTTTATTCTTTAAAACTCAAGATATTACTTGTTATTCTGATTTTATATCATGTATTCAGAGATTTAATTATTGTAGATTGTTTTTAATATTTTTATATATAAACAATGTTAGCACATATATTTTGTTTGTTTGTTTGTTTTGTTTTGTTTTGTTTCCTTGAAATAGAAAAAGCATTTTGGGTAATCCATTTAAATTTTAGCTCCATAGCTGATTTTTCTTCTAGCTGTAAAGAAAAACAAGTTTTGAAACTTCAAAAATATTAGCTTTATTTCTTGGTTTCATAGCTATAGGAAATCTACAGATAGAGCAAGAAAGTCGTGCCCATGAAGTGCTGAGAGCTTCTTAAAAAGTAGACAATAAAATAAAACATGTAGCAGAGTTTGGATACTGCAGGTATTCAGTGACCTAAAGCCTTTCTTGTGGGTATTTTTGTTTGTTTGTTTGCTTGTTTGGTCTTTTTTTTGGTGGCACCAGGTATTGAACTCAGGCCCTTGAGCTTGCCAGGGAAGCACTTAATCTACTGAGCCATCTCCCCAGCCCCCTTTTCTTGTGTTTTGAAGACCCAATTTTTACTTGTGCTGTATCTTACTTAATCTTAATTTCTCAAAACTGATAGATTCTTCCATGTCAGATATGTTTGTTTATCCTTTTAAAAATGTTAATGTATTAGCATAAAATTACATTGACTATGAAACCCTCACCTGTCATCCTTTAAAAAAAAATTTTATCTTGACTTACAGCAGAGGGTTAGGATGTAGCTAAGGCCCTAGTTTTAGTCCACAGTGCTGAAAACAAAAGAAGGAAAAAATTTTTAAAGAAGGGAGGAAATTATTTATAATAGAATCTATAAGAAAAACAAATGTACTTTCAGTTTTCATCCTTTTTTTTTTTTTTTGGTGCCAGGAATCAAATTCAGGATTCCCTTGTGCTTGCAAGGCAGGTGCTGCCACTGAGCTCTATCCACAGCCCCCTACTTTCTTTATCAAAACTTGCTTTCAGTCAGCAGTTAAAAGGGCTCAGTAATAATTTTATAATATCTGTACTTTTTTAACGAAGCATAACAGTATGTCAAAAGAGTAGCATATGTCATCACTTATTCTCTTTAATGAATGTTTATTCTTCTTATACTTTGAAGTTTAATAGACATAAGCACTAATTTTATATGAGGATGCCAACAGCTCACATTGCAGCTTTGTAAATCCTATATCAAAAAGTGCATGTGTTTTTTGCTCTTAAAAAATTATAATACCTTTAATAAACCAAAACCTCAGAGATTTCACACCCAACTTTAAGTCTAGGTAGAAACTGACTAAAAATATAACCATAATTCAAAGGGGAAAAAAAATCCCTGTTGTAGAGTTTAGTCTTTTTTTGTTTTGTTTTGTTTTGTTTTGTTTTTTGTTGGCAGAACTGGGGATTGAACTCAGGCCCTTGCACTTGCCAGGGAATCACTTATTCCACTGAGCCATCTCCCCAGCCCCAGTTCAGTCATTTTTATGTTTTTTAAAAGAGCTATGAGTTTAAACTAAGAAAGTGGCCTAGGGATATAGTTCAACAGCACAGAGCTGCTTAGCAAGCTCAGGATCCTGAGTTTGATTCCCAGTTCCAAAGGAGGTGGCTGGGGGGACTAAGAAGGAAATCATCAGGTGCTACAAGTCCACTCAGAGTCCCATTTTATTCTTAGAACCAGCTTATTTTATTATCCATTACTTAAGGAGAATTGTTAAGAAAAGCACTTAATATGTGTTACTTCTTTTTAGTTTTACAACCTGCTGGTTTTTTTTACTGTTGAGTCTTGTAGAATTTACAAGACTCAAGCTGCACTGCTTATTGAACTGTGCCTACTCTGTCTTCAAGGCCCAGCCTCTTACCTATTACTGTTTTCTTGACAATACTTTATACAGGTTCATACAGGGAAAAGTGATAAACTGAGATTTACACCAAAGTATCCAAAGTCCTAGACTGGGGAAAGGCATAGGTGCCTGCCTGGCAAACGCAAGGTCCTGAGTTCAACCCCCGGTACCAAAGAAAAGAAAGAAAACACAGTACTAGACAAACCATGTGAAATTGCTGAGAGTTGACGGTTCATGACCTACAAAACCCAATTTGGTTCCATTTTGTGCATGCTGTGTGTGCTATACCATATTGTTGTTAATTGAATTTAGAGATAGGATTAAAAGTTAGGAAGGAATGGGGCTGGGGAGATGGCTCAGTAGAATAAGTGCTTCCCTGGCAAGCACAAGGGTCTGAGTTCTATCCCCTGTTCTACCAAAAAAAAGTTACGAAGGAAAATATGGAATAAAGAATGGTAGGAGAAGAGAAAACCTATATGTTTTTGTACACTTTGTTGATACAGGGTCAGGAATTCTTGAGAACTTCAGAATTGACCCAGTAACAGGTAAATGCTTGGCAATCAGTACAGTGCTGACCACTTGGCCCTCAAACATGGGGTCCAAGCTTGCGCCCAACTAGCAAGAGCAATGAAAGTTCGCCATGCTAGGTATAAGGTAATCTGAGCTGGGCACCACAGGACTAGGAGGAATTGGCAAGAGGAGCAGGATGTTGATCATGATACACAGGCCATCTTCGTAAGAGTGACGTGACTGACGCCATGGCTTTAAAAAGACCCATCTGATTCGTTTTTTCTCTAAAAAAAATAAATAAAAATCAGAAAGAAAGTCCATTTTGGGGTGGAAATGCATTTTGGAGTTTCTGAAGCAGTTTCATTATATCCTGAAGATGAAAATAATCTTTCAAGAGGTTTTCCTTCAAAATTATTTTTAGATTTTTATCTCAGAAATCATAAGGGTCTCTTGCACCATTTCGGATCTCAGTCTGCTGTGGGTTTTCCATATTTAAAAGCATGGAATTTTAGCACTGTGTGAAACCCTAGAAGTCACATGATCTTAGCCCAGTCCCAGTCCCTCTCCAGATGAAGAAAGCAAGTTATTGAAATGACCTGAGGAAACTGGCACTCATATCTGGACACAGTATTTTCCACTACTATATTGACTGTCATTTTACTTAATGTAGTTCTAAATTTGAGTGTTTTTCTGTTTACATAATGAAACTGGACATAAGATTCTTTATGAATTTAAATGTTTTCCTCTGTAAAACTTATTTTTGAGTCTCCTTTTTTCTATATAGTAGAAGAAAAAGATGCTTTTAAAAAATGTTTGGTAATTTATGAAATAAATATGAATAACATAGGAATATAAATAATTTGTAAGTTTGAAATTTGATAATACAGTAGGACTCATGAACTCACCACCCAGCTTAAGAATTGGAACACTGTGCAGCACAGCAGCACATGCCTGCAATCCCACCAGTCTGGTGGCTGAGGCAGGAAGACTAGGCATTCAAGCACACTCTTGCTAATGTAACCACTTGAGACCTTGCATCAAAATAAAGACTGTAAAATAGTCAAGAATCAAACTCAGGATCTTGCACTTACCAGGCAGGTGAATTATAGCCCTGGCCCTAAGAGAGCTTTAAGGTAAAATATTGTTAGGTTGTTTTTAGTGTACTTACGTGTTTTGACTGTGACCTATCCTATGAAGTCAGGTGTGGAATTCTCTACTTATGGTATTATGTTCCAAGTTCAGAGCATTCCTCATTTCAAATTTTAGATCAGGGGTGTTCACCCTATGTCTCTCCCTCTATGTCTGCTTTTTCTATTTTTTGTCTGTCTTAGAATTTGTGTATGTGCAGGATGTGAGTTTTTTTCCCTTTTTTTGCTTGAGATGTGTCATGATTGGGATTGTTATATCATTCATTGATTCAGGAAATTTTCTTAGACTTGTTTTTTCCCTGCTTTTATTAATGTATTTGTGATACATGATAAGTACATTTATCGTGGCACATTCGTTCTCATCACTCCTAGGTCGTTATTTCCTGTCTTCTGTCTCTGCTTCTTCTGCCTCTATCCCCGGATCCCTTTCTCATCTCCACAAAGTCTACCTCCTGCTTGCTACAATCTGTTTTTTATTTCACTACTAACATTTTTATACAATTCACATCATGTACGTTTTCATACTTCTTTCTAAAGTCATGATAGATACAGATTTACTACTTTGCTGTTCCTGATTTACTCTTGGTCGGAGAACAAAGCCTTCCCTGATTTGAGCCTTACATAAAAATTTCTCATCGTATTCCTATACTATGAAGGTCCAAGTGTTCACTCTATTCCTCTCTGTGCATCTAGCAATCAAACCAGAAGCTCCAGGCTCATTCCCTTGAAATCCCCCTAGTGTTGGTCCTTGTTCTCTCTTGGTCCTCTGATTACCAGAGTATTTTACCTGCTTGCAAGCTAAGCCATTTTGAAAAGGTGTTCTGTGTGAATACATGTAACATTATAGATGTGTGTGTATAATATGTTGTGGGTTTATTTTTTTCAAGCATATAATCAAGAATCCTATTTTGTTCCTGTCACTCCTGCCTTTAGGTGAGCAGTAGGTCATCCAGTCCTAGTGTCAGAACGATCTCTACCTCAGAAAAGCCGACTCGAAGTCATCCATGGACTCCTGATGATTCCACAGGTGACCAGTCCAGTTCTTCACTGTAATAGGAAATTGAATGCATTGTGTTGATGTTCATTTAGCCCTGTCATTAATCTTTACAAAAGCAAGCATTACATAGTAGTTTCAGTTTTCAAATAAAATCTGCTATTTAGTGCTAGTGTGAATAACTCATCACATTACTAGTATTAAAGTCTGGCTGTCTGGAGGCAGTGATGGGACAGACCCACTATGGGCATGCAATAAATGATGTGTCGCAGTAGCATTAACTTCTCCCTGTCACTGAGAGAATGCCTTAATAAATACTCAACAACATACTTCAATGATAATTTTTATATATATTTTATTAAGTCAGGGAAAAGTGATCTCTTAGACCTTAGAAAATTAAGCCACTTGGGATTTTATATAAAATCAAGTCTTATTAATAGTTGCAGTAAGGTTGAAATTTAAGTCAGCTTTCTAAATTCACAAACTAAAATATGACTCAATTATTTATAGATAATTTGGCATGGTTTCATCAAATTTATAATTTAATTAAAAAATTGACCAGGTAGTTTTCCTCTGTGTCATGTAAGTCAGAACTATCTTTAGCCTGGGACATACTCTCTGGGTTTAGTACATTTAAATTTAGTGGTGGCAGAAATTTCTGAGTTTCATCCCAAGCACTGTTCAGCTCACATGTAGGAGTCATAGGCAGGGAGACATGTGCTGAGAAACGTGCTGTTGCTGCATGCTGCCGGTAGCGCTCAGGATACCAGCGCTCTTGGTTCCTGAACGAAAAGCACTTCCCTGACAGCACAGCATTTGCCTGGGTTCAGAACTCAGCTTGGCAAAGGTCCCTAGCTTCAGCATAGACCAACCCAGACATGCAAGTTAGCAGTGTGGCACAATGTCAGCTTATGGGACTACAGTCAAACTCTTCTGTTTTCTCTTCATGTATTCCTTTACTCCTTTTCTGGTACCTAGCAATACCACAGAAAATACCACTCACTAAAGAGTTTCTCTGTGTTCTCAATACTTGTGTGCAAAAACGACATGTAAAGTATGGCCCAGTCTTTGTAATCTTGATTGGAATCTCCATACACAGTAACAGGAACTTGTTGAAGTATATGATGACTTCCTAACCTTGTGGTGTTGAGTTTTGTGGTAGGAGAGAAATCAAATGCTACCTATCATAATTCCTACCATACCTTCTTCAGATTCTCTAATCATAAAGCAGGAAGGAGAAGACAGCTTTTCACATGTAGGAAATGTGCACTTCAAGACCATGTAATCATAGCACATGTGTGATGAAGAAACCAGGAAATGGATTCTGCCTGATTTTACCAAGCCAGTGTGAATCTTAACATTCAGAACAGTTTAGATTTGATTTTCATTTGAAACATTAAAGGAGAAAACTCTCAGTGATGTTGCTATCTTGTGACCAGTTAAAGTTCAGTTTTTAGTTTAGCTATAAATGAGAAAGTAAAACCCCACTTCTTCATTTTAGGAAAACAGTTGAACTTCAGTAAATTTAAATTGTCCACCATGGAAGGACTTTATTTGAATAACCCAGTGCTTGAGCTTTTTTTCACCCCCAGTACACTGTGAAACACTGGTGATTACACTTAATGCTAAAATACATTTCAGATACAAATTACTGATATAATGAGATATTAAGGTATCAGTAGTTTAGGAAAGAGTAAAAGAAGTAGAAATGTTAAATTGAGAAAACTTTTTCAAGATACTTAATTTTTTCCTGTGAAATCAGAGAATGTCATTTTTACTCAGTTTTGTGGTTTTTTTTTTTTTTTGTTTTGTTTGTTTTTTTTTTGGTTTTTTTTGGGGGGGGGTGTTGTGGTACAGCTGGAGATTGAACTCAGGGCTTTGTGCATGCTTGGGCAAGTGCTCCACCACTGAGCTACATCTCCAGCCCTCAGGTTTTGGCTAGAAAGAGGAAGGAAGGGGGCTTGAAACTGTTACTCTGGGTTTTGAGAAGACTGGTTGGAGAAACAGCAAGTATACTTCTTGTTTAGTACTTGAACGAACATTTATGTTAGTATATTTTTAGGCTATCCTCAGGCTCTACTAGGCCCTGTTCTTTCTTTCTTTGTGGAACATGACTATTTAAAATTGCCCCCTCCATTAATAATCATAGTTTTTAACTACAGGTGCTGATTGCTTGGTACGTACCAGCATTCCATCATGTTCCTTTTATGCATGATTGCATCCCATGAGCTCTGGTGTAGGTCAGCTTTTGTGACTACTTGTAAGCACATTCTTAATGTCAAAGAAAAGAAAAAGAGAGGAATGGAATAAGGTACAGCTGAGTGTTATCAAAGCCCTGGGTTTCATTCTAGTATTGCAAACTTTAAACAAATACTAGTCATCAGAGTATCAATCATCAGTAAACTAAGAGGTTAATAGTCTTAAACACTCAAGTTATAGGAGTTTTATCTCTTTTGAAATATAAGCAAAAGCTGTTGATTCAAATTATTTGATAAAGTTTACTGGGGTGGTTTGAACTGGCCAGTTTAACTCTGTATGGCATGAATGACATGGAGCCACAGTTCTAAACGTCATTTTTGTGTCCATATGTTTCTGTGTGTTAGATGCTCTTACCAGTTTCTCTTTTCTGCTTTTGATACCCATCAGGAAGGCTTACATGAGAGGCTCTTTAGATTGAAAGTGAACCACCAAGAGGGAAAGCTCATGCTTATGCCTTTCCTGCCTCCACTGATGTTGACAGTTCTGTGCTCTGTGATAAACTTAGCATGATAAAGAAAGAGATGCAGGGTTTGATTAAGTAGGGTCAGTTAACAGTGAGTTTAAAATAGAAAGGTCACATATCACTGGTTTTGTTTTTTTATTAAAGAAAAGTGTACAATTGTGTTCTATCCAGTTTATAGTTAAACTTATATTGCAAGACTATGAGTATACTTTAGTATCTGTAATCAGATGCCTCCTTTTACCTTTAGAATTAAAAATTGACCTTTTTCATTACTAAAAACAATATATTTAATGATACTTCTTCAGGGAGGGCACCTGATAACTCCTACATGCATTCTTGCTGCTGTTAACAGAAAATAAAGTATGTGTTTGAATTCCAGATACCAATGGATCAGATAACTCCATCCCAATGGCTTATCTTACACTGGATCATCAACTACAGGTAGATGTGTGCTTTTCTGGTGAATATTTGCTTTTTTTGTTGGTTTGCTTTGGTTTGGTCTTAACACAGGGTCTCCCACGTAGTTAAAGCTGGTTTTCTGTTTTGGGGTTTTGTTTGTTGCTTATTGGTTAGTTGGGGTTTTTTGGGGTGGGAGGTAGGGTTTTAGGTACCAGGAATTAAACTCAGGACATTGCGCTGCCGGACAGGTGCTGCGCCACTGGTTTATATCCTTGGCCCCTTCAGTTTAGTTTTGTGCTCTGTATCCTGGCCTAAAATTTAGGGTCCTCTTGCCTCAGCCTCCCTAGTGCTGAGATTGCAGGCATTGGCCACCACACCTCGGAGTTTTGTTGTTGAAGCTGGCAGTTGTGTTCCTATTTGTCATTGTATGTTTGTTTATTTATGCTTATAGTCAGCCTCCTAAACTTTAAAATCAAAATAAATGACTTTTAGCTAAGTTAATATTACTTAAGAGTGGTGGAATTACATATTCTTATCCTAAAGTTCATCTTAAAATAGTTCTTTTTCAGAGCTGCCACGCATAGTATTTTATTTCCACTTTTTAATTTTAGTGCATAAAAGATAAAACTTATAAGCTCCTCCCTGTTTAGTACATGTGGTGATGCATTCTCATATTCAGAAGGACTGAAAATGTAAGCAACATACTATAGTACTTCTTCATATGTATGCGCTGCAGGCATCTCTTATGGCCACACACCGGCTCTTACCTGGAATCCCAGCCACTCCCAAGGTATAAGGAGGAGGACCCCCAGCTCAGGCCAGCCTGACAGCGTAGCCAGAACTGTTAGCAACCTGAGATTGCAGGAGCTGTGAGCACTCATTCTGAGCTAACTAACTGATAAAAAGGACCCCAAGAATTTCCAGGGCATGGTTTAACACTTATTTTTAAAAGATTGCTGCTTTAGTACTATAAAGATATATCACAGTCTGTCTTCACTCTTATCTCGGGTACTGAGATTTGACTTAATTGTGTTTTTAACATTCCTGATTTGTTTTCAGCCTCTAGCACCGTGTCCAAACTCCAAAGAGTCCATGGCAGTGTTTGAACAGCATTGTAAAATGGCACAAGAATATATGAAAGTTCAAACAGAAATTGCCTTGTTATTACAGAGAAAGTAAGTCTTAAAAACACATTAGTATTTTGAGTTTAAAGTATATTAAGGCAACATTATTTGAGGACATGAAAACTTTAATTTTAGATTAGTCATTAAATATATTTCCAGGTAGAGATTTATTGTAAGTTAAGCACCCTTTGACTGTTTTTATACAAAACTCTATGTCATGTTATGTTAGTATTAAGAAAACTAAACTGGTGCTGTATACCCAAGGGTTTTACGTTCCCAGAGTTTTACAGTTAGATTCATTGTTAAGATTTGTTTCCTTCACAGCTGGGTTACTAGCATCCAGTTGCCCTGTATCTTAGTAGCGTTTCTGTAGATCTGTTCTTTCCTATGATGTGCTTAAGCTTAAGAGAGTGGCATTATACTGTGTGTGTGTGTGTGTGTGTGTGTGTGTGTGTGTGTGTTTTGTAGTTATAGAAACTACCTTCCTCCCATTTTTAAGAAATTTAGTCCAGCTTCTACTCTGCTATATACAGTCCTTTGAAAAAGGAAAAGAAAGTTTATTTTCCTAATCTTAATTTTCACAAAATTTTAATGTTATGAAGCCAGTTTATGAATGGTAACTGAAATCAAGTTGTGTAGGAAAAATAGTCATGTCAACTATATCTAAGGCAATATAATTCCACTTATTAATCTAAATTAATGAATTTTTTTCTAAGTAATTTGTGAAAAGTTTTGTTGTAATTCAAAATAAAAGAGAAATAGGGGCCAGTGAGATAGTCCTGCTGACTAAAGCGCCTACTTAGGCGAACTTAGACAAGCACAGGGTCCACAGTTCAATCCCCAGCACCACCTGCCCCACCAGCCCGCCCCAACTGGGCTGAGCTGGCCAGATTCTGGGCATGGTGGTGCATGCCTATGATCTCAGTGCTTTCAATAGGAGGATCACAAGTCCAAGCTGCATAGTAAGACACTACAACAACCAAATACATTTAAAAAAGAGGGGGGGGGCTGGGGAGATGGTCAGTAGAATAAGTGCTTGCCTGGCAAGGGCCTGAGTTCAATCCCCAGTTCTGCCAAAAAATAAAATAAGAGAGAAAAATAGGCTTATTGCAGAATTTCTTGATATAATAATACAAGTGAAATCAGCTTGGTATCTTAAGTAAGCCAAAGTGGGAGATTAAATATTACTGTTTGGAAATTGCAGAAATAATTGTGGAACTTCTGGGGTTTTTTATTAGGTTAAAAAACCCTGTGTTTCTTATTTCACATATTTTAACCTATCTTTTTATCATACTTATCTCAAAGATGAGTTCTGTGTGAAAAAAGTACAAATAGGGAATGTGGGAGATGTGAATACTGACAAGTTTTAATCAGTTTAAGTACTTGAATGAGAAATATTATGCAGTTATTTATAACTTTTTATTATGTCCAGTAGCCTCGCAATAAGCTCATGCATATTTATCCCCCAAACAGAAGGGAAATACCTTTCATCAAACACTGATGATCTTACTTGAAAATGTTCATAAACCTAACTGGTTTAAATGTAGAACTTTGTCTCATTCTTATTCTGTTTTAAAATAAAAAAGGGCTTTAACTTGGATAGTGTCTCTTTTAATTAGCCTGCAAATGTTCTGTTAGCTACTGCTCAGCACTGTAAATAAACTGGATTGTGATTTCAGAGTATGAATGAGTAAAAGTATAAAAGTAGAATGTGAATTATAAAAATTTAAAGTAATACTTCCCTGTGTCCTAATAAGGGTCTTTTCTTCCTCTTCCCACAAAAGATACCAGATAAAAGCTCTGAAACTGTCTGCTTCACTAGTCTGAGTACAGCTACTCATTGAAAAAATTACGGTTTGCCTAGTTACCCCAGAGGAGTGGGTGGCCATTTCCACTCATAACTCAATTTGGGTAGCATACTGATGAAGCAGAATGTTAGGCTCAGAATAAAAGTTCTGTTAGCTCGTTGTGAGCTAGGAAGGGATGAGTTTTTCATCATGTGTAATATTTGTTATGTTTTTGTTTTTGTTTTGGCTGTGTTTTGTTTTTAGGCAAGAACTAGTTGCAGAATTGGACCAGGATGAAAAGGACCAGCAAAATACATCTCGTCTGGTACAGGAACATAAAAAGCTTTTAGATGAAAACAAAAGCCTTTCTACTTACTACCAGCAATGCAAAAAACAACTAGATGTCATCAGAAGTCAACAGCAAAAACGGCAAGGCACTTCATGACTCTCTGGGACCGCCACATTTTAGAAAACATAAAAAAAGACTTTTTTTTAAGAAAAGAAAAACCTTTATGACAACTCATGAGTGTTAGCTTTTGGCGTGTTCTGAATGCCAGCTGCCTGTTGTGCTGCATTTGTTCCATCGTTTATTTTCTTCTCGTGGTGGACCTGCACTGCCGCCGTATCATTGCCTGTGATGGGATCTGTGACTTAGAGGAGCATGACTCGACTTCAGACAGGGCCGTGGGCCGTGGCTGCCGTGCGCGCTCGCTGTGGGAGGCCTGCCTGACAGAACACGGCTCAGACCAGCTGCTAGTGCGAGCATCATCTTGTTTCCCATATTAGAGGTGAAACCTCAAGAATGCGTTCGTTCTTGTATCTCATCTCAAAAAAAACTAATATTTTTTCCCAATAGGTGATACACACCAAGTTAAAAACAGGGTATTATAAATCTAGAATAATTGATGGTGTCCTACAGACAGAATCTTTAGGGTTAGTTCAGAGTGACAGCACTTCCTGGGATCAGTACTGAACTTAGTTCCATCTGTAAAATATTTAAAGGTAAGTGGTGGCTATTGTATTTAACAAGAGCAATTTAACCACTTTCTGTTAGACTAAAAATTGTTTGTTGAACAACAGTTCTCTCTGTCACTCTCTTTCTGTTTCTTTTTAACTTTGGTTATACTGGGAGATCAAACCCACAGTCTTCACACTGAGCTACATCTCAGACTTTCTTTTGTTTTAAATAAAGTGGCTAAATTTCCTAGATTGGGCCCAACAAGGCATAAATATTTTTAATTTTGTATGTGTGTTAAAACTGTAAAGCTTTTATGACTCTAATATTAGAATCTCCTAAGTGACATTAAAAGGCTGAAAATCATGATCTAGCTTAAATGATCATTCCTTCCTGCAATGATTATTGAGTTGTTTGACTATATAAAAAACACTACAGACAATTAAAGGAAAATAAAACTATTCCAATTAAGTCTTTCCATCAAATGAAAACTAAACCAGGAGAAATTAGTAAAGAAGTAATATCCTGCTTGCCCTTGATACTGGAATAATTGATTTCCTCACAAGCCTATTTCTGTAATTCGGGCTGCCTTTCAGCATTTTTAAAGAGAATTTCAACACTTATAAAGAGGATATTTATATTGTTAATGATAACTTTGCTACCAACCTTCAAAATAATTTAATAATATCATGCAAATAATACTACTCAGATCTATTTTTTCAGTTGGTATTAAAATAAGTCATGTTTTGATACCAGTAAAGGGATGTATTTTAAATAAGGATGTCATCAGTCTCATTTTTATAGAATTAATGTTTTATGAAGAGAAAATAAAAATGAAAATATAATTGCTCTGATTATTAGAATGCTGTCATGATTGTGTTTTAGTTTTTGCTCTGTTTCAGATAAAGAAATTGATCTAAGAAGTTACCAAACTATGCTTAAAAATACTAAAGCAGGTGACTTTTTCATTCATTATTTTTTTCCTCCCATTGAGTTTTATAATGAATTCCTTGTGTATACAAGCAATAAAGGTAAAGGACAGTTTGTATAAAACCATGTCATTTTCAGCTTCTTCAAAATTGTGATTAGAAAGTTTATGGGAACTAAATGTCTTTCATCACTTAATTTAAATCAAAAGGAGATTGAAGCCAGCGAGGTAGCTCAGCTGTCCAAAGCACACCTGCTAGGCAAGTTTAGGCATTTACAGGGGACCACAGTTCGATCCCCAGCACCACATGCTGCCAGCCCCACCCTCAGGGCAGGCTGTACTGGCCAAAAAAAGGGGGAGGGTTATTTCCAAAAAATGTCTACCTAGCTGCCATTATCATTGGGCACATAGAGCATGAGCTGTCCAAGCATGAGTGGTAAGGCCTGATTTTTCCATTAAGGTTTAGCATTAGATATTTCAAATTTTATTTCTAGACAGTTGTTGTTATGTACAGGTGCTTCCTACAATAGCCAAACAGTGAAAGAAAATCATAGATTGGGTCATGCTACCAAGTACAGTTTTTGGTGTGTTTAGAGTCATTTCCTTGAGTTTCAGTTCTGTCCTGGTTATTGGCCATATTTCAGTCTTACTCTCTTTTTTAATAGTTGCATTGCAGATCTCACACTTTTTCTTCCTTTAAGTTCCAAATGTCCCCTAATGATGCAAAAAAAAGGGTACTATGGATAATTAATAGCCGTGTCAGGTAGATTCCGTCAGTCAGTAGCTGTGCTTATCAAAGCTTCAAACAGATAACAAGGTGCCAAACCTTCTAATATTCTGGTTTTCCAATTCTAACCCCTTTTGTGAAAGAGTAGAAATAAAAAAAATAAGTCACTAAAATGTCCTAGTCCAAGAAGTTCACAAGCAATTCCTGAACAAACACCAACTATATTTTATTCTTGCCTCCAGGGAAAGAAAAAGCTTTTCTCTCCTAAAAGGAGATCTTCCTTAGCAGTAAAAGTTGCTTTTTGAAGTTCATTCAGTTAATATTTACCTTATAGCAACACAGCAAAATAGAATCTTTTTTTAAGTTAATTACAAATGTTAGGCATTTTTTTTTCCTAAGCTGTCTTAGAATGTCTTTTTTTTTGCTCCAGATTTATGTTCCTAATTTCATCTCCTGTCTATAGCCAGAGCTCACAGATCTTCCCTGTGAAACTTGTTTTCTTTCTGTAAATGTTTGTGATTTTCAGCCCTCAACTCCTCGAGTGGTAGTAAGTTGTACTAATGTCATTCAGAACATTTTATATAAAATGATGTAATACAAAACTTCTTGTGTGTACTGTGTAAAGGAAGCTTTTTAGATTTTTTTAAAATAAAATTTAGATTATTGTTCTAAACAGGTACATAATAATGGCAAGTGGCGTATGTTGAACAGGGAGCCATTACATATGTCTGCTGCACCAGTGTGTTTAACACAGAAATAATAAAACTATAATGTCAGAAATCTTCAGCTCCATCGTATTACAGTCATGATTTTTGAGAAGGCTGCATGGCCAGTTAACAGTGTATCTTTTTCCATTTCAAAATTTCAGGTTCAGTGGATGCTTTTCACAGTTTCATCAGTCTAACTGTATGTGAAGCATGACCCAACACACAAATGATTCTTCTCATGAGAAATCAGATTTATATCTCTCTAAATTACGTTCTTTACCAGCTAACTTCCCAGCCTATAAGTATACATGGATTTTTGTAAACCCAACCTTCATTTCTGTAGATGTGTCCATTAATTTGCTCCTTTTTTAAGCATGTATTCACCACCTCCGAGAAGCTGTGGTACTGCTGCTAATGCCAAGTGACGCATCCATATCCCAGTGGTCAGATGAGGTAGAGAAGTAAGCTCTATATGTGCCGACTTGTACCTGGTCTGCTCTTCCATCACCCTCATTTCTTGGGCAGAATCTCCTAGATGGGCTTCTGGCAGCTGTCAGCCCTGGATGGTAGGAAGAGGACTGACAGATTGTAAACCAGAGGGCAGACACAAGCAGCAGAGCCTGAAGCGCTTGCCAGCTGCAGCCGCAGCAGCTTTGGAGCAGCCTATAGGACGACCACAGGCTGAAGTTGACACTCCCATGTCGCTTCCTGAAACCTAAGCTCTAGACTTCTCCAGATCATAATTTATGAAGTGTTCACCAAGTTCTGAGGTGCTATAGCATTCGCACTACCTTGTTTGGCAGGTGAGGTATCTTTTTCCGTTTCTTAAAAGACATACCAAGAAATGGAAATACAGAATACTATTATAGACCTTGGTCTAGAAAATAGAAGTTACTCTCCACAGTCTGTGGGAAAGTGAAGCATAGCCTATGTCTTTTTCATTTTGAGGTATTTATTAGTTTTGCCTATTTTAGATCTTTTATTTTTTTTCATTAGGGTATGATTTATATACTATAACTGTATTTATTTAAACCTTTTTTTTTTTACATAGTTTTGACAGATGTAAGTACTTGTAAAATTCCCTCATGGTTAAGATACTGAGCGTGAATAGCTCCCTTTGGTCCACAGGGAGTCAAGCCATCCCTTTACCCTAGACCACAAGAGTTTGCATCTTTCTGCAGTTTTCCATAAATCATACAATATGTAGCTTCTGGATTTTTAGTTTTTCCTCCCACTTGAATAGTATGAGGGCCTTTGTTTTACTTTTTGAAACACAGTCTTACTATGTAGTGCAGGCTGGCCTCAAACTCAAAGCAGCCCTCCTACTTCAGCCTTCCGAGTGTTGGGATAACAGAGCTGTGCCACCACACCCAGCTGCACAGGTCATGTTCCTCTGACAGGAATTTTTAAACTTCTAGTAATACTTGGCAATCATTTGTCAGTCTCGGAGGGAAACCTCAGATCTTAGAACGCTATAGATACACAATGCAGCCTGTTCCACTGTGCACGGTTACCACATTCCAAACCATTAGGAATGTTTCAGTTTTCCATTTTTGTACACTTAATATTTCGCTCACAAAATTCCCTATTTAGCATGGGCATTGGAAATACAAAAGTACACAGCAAGCAGCATATCCACAGGCCCCTCAGTTTCTAGCACTTGCTCTCAATTGGCTTTTTTCAAAAAGTTTTCCTTATTGATGCTGTTAGATTACAGCTGGTTCCAATTGACTTAGCATCCTAGGAAAATTTGGAGAATATCTTCATTGACACTGAAGACAGTTTTGTTAAGATAATTGATACTGAGTCTCAGGTCTGGCCAGGGTCTTTCTGGTGTAGGTTGGCCACAGACATCATGCAGTGCCTATGCCTGACCTGTGCCTGAATGATGGCACCGCACTTTACTCTCTTCCCTTTCTTTGTAGTTGTTACAGGAATGCCTCACTGATTGATTCTTGTATTAAATTCACATTAAGCCAGAGAAGCTGGGAAATACACACAATACCTTGTTTGTTGACTGAGGCATATATGGTGATGTTCTCTCATCACATGCTTTAGAACCCATGACCTCTAAGCAGTTTCCTATTAGATCCTGTTACTTTTCTCTGATTTCTGTAACAAAACACCCAACACCTAAAATTAAGGAAGGAAAGGTTTATTTAGCTCACAGTTCATGGATGTTTCAGTCTATACTCATCTGGCTCTAAGTCAAAGTGACATGTGGCAGGGGGCAGCGGTTCATGGTGGAGGGCAGCAGCTACAGCAGTTAGCCAGCCTCTCCCTTATGTCCTATGCAGGGTGGGTGTAGTACTCAACACCCATAATCCTAGCATTGGATCATAAATAAATCACCAACTCTAGGAGCCACCCCATGACTGCATGAGGCTTTGGAGGGACACCTAGACACAAACCCTAACAATATCCATCTGAAATAACATACACTGCAGAACGTTGGTGCCATTCTTGTTCCTTTTCATTAACATGAAAATCTTTTAACAGTTGTTATATGAGGATTAGAAATGTGTCTAGGTTACATATGAAATGAACAAATATATGCATGCAAAACCTATTTTTGAACACTACTCAGTACACTCCTAGTAAAACTTAGTTTGCATACCTAATTCTGTCTTCCCATTCATGGCCCTATGTATTACACATAGGAAGATCAAAGAAGTACAAATTTCTTTACTCTGAGCTCAACATTTCTGCCCCTTTTATTTTTTCACCCATATCAGAAAATCCCTTAATCTTATCATTCCAGACCACACATGGGTTTGGCCACTGCCCAGAGTCATGGCCTACATAAGATTGCAAGTGATCCATGTGGTAGGTTCCAACTACCTTTTTTGTTTCTCAGATAAGTTATACATAGCTTCATAGCCAAAGGAACGAGTAATCCTTTAACCAGAACTTTGTCACATGACAAAGAGGAAAGTATATGTGTAATAGGCAGCTCCATGCTTGAGTTTGTAGTTGAATGTGAGTGAAAATCCAAAGAACCTAGAGGACAGTGGACAGCCTCCATTGTACTTCTGGGAAGAAAGAAGGCCCCAGCCTCTACCATTCCCTCTTTTCATCTTCATCTCTTAAGAGGTGGCAC
The DNA here is from genome assembly GCA_004027165.1 of Ctenomys sociabilis. Taxonomy (NCBI): domain Eukaryota; kingdom Metazoa; phylum Chordata; class Mammalia; order Rodentia; family Ctenomyidae; genus Ctenomys; species Ctenomys sociabilis. The sequence goes on along the minus strand of PVKA01001849.1, from coordinate 12,136 downwards.
TGTAATGGGTTTTCTGTGATTACAACATACTCTAGAGTACTCCACATGAGCAGAATACCATCTGTTGAAACACCACACCATTTTTCTTTTCCTCAAGAGTGTGTATACATATTCTGACAGACTATATAAGGAAGGGAGGGCTGGGGTGATAGCTCAGCAGTCTAAGCACTTGCCTGGGAAGCACAGAGACCCAGGTTTTATACCCTATACCGTATGCCATGCTGGCCCTGCCAGTCCTGCCCTGGGCCTGTGGAATTGGCCACCAAAACTGGGCATGGCAGTTATATCTGTGATTGCAGAACTGGGGAAGCTGAAACAGGAGGATCACTACAAGTCCGAGCTGCTTAGTGAAATCCTATACCAAATACATAAAATTTTAAAAATATTTGAGAGAAACATGATCATCTTTCCACCACTCCCCTCACTAAGAAGAAAATATAAAATGTGAAAATGAATTTAAGAGTTGTTTTCAATATATACTATTCTACAGTTACAGTTGTTTTGTCTGTTTGCTTGCTTGTTTTTCAAAACAACCTGAGGGTTAGAACTGTAGCTCAGTGATAAGCCTCTTGCATAACATGTGAGGCCCTAGGTTTGATCCACAGTATCACAAAAAAACATTTTTCACAATATACAGCATTGTTTGTTTGGAGATAGAGTTTCACTATGTAGTTTAGGTTTGCCTTGAACTCCTTAGGCAGAAATGAGATCCTCCTGCCTGAGCCTCTTAAACACTGGGGTTACAAGTTCACACCTCACCTGGCCAGATAGCTTAGCATAATAAAGCGCCTGCTTATGCAGAGCACAGCAGCCAGCTGGGTTTGATCGGCAACCGTGCCGTGCTGGCCCCACCCCACTGAGAAGGCAATTGAGACGGTGTGGTGGCAACACCTGTAATTCCAGCTCCTGGGAGACTGAAAACAGAATCACTATGAGTGCAATCTATGCAGTGAAACCCTGTAGACCCGGTACCAAATGCATTAAAAAAAAAAAAAAGCACCACCATGCCTCGCTTATCACAATATTCAGTAAAAAACAACCTCAATTGGCAGTAATTGGCATTAAATAAATTGCAACATTATGTAAACATTAAAGGATATGATAGTTGTACACTTGATGTATGCAAATCTGTTGGTCTTGATTCCCTCAAAATATTAAAAGATTAACATGCCAGAAAATAGGTTTTACAATAGTAACTAAGCATGTTCAGAAGTCTTACCTGTAATTCATTGTGTAAGCAGTTTAAAGTAGAAATATGAAGTTGTGTCAGAAATACCCAGAAGACATTTTCAATACCCAAAAATGAAACAAGGATAAAAATGGAATGTCCCTAACTTGATAGAGACCACTCATCAAAATAACAGCTTACTAAACAGTGAAAATTACTAATGTCATTTTAATTAAATCTGGAAAATCTGAGACCAAGGGAAGAGGTACTTTCTATCACCACTCAACATTAAGTTTCAGTTAAAAAAAAGTTTCAGTTAAATGAAAAAGGACTCCAAAAATTAGAATGATAAGTATAAACACTGGAAATTAGGTTTCCTTTGCTTGCAAAATGTAAAATAACAAAGAAAATTCATAATCCTCAAACTATTAGAACAAGAATGTAATAATGTGGTGGTGTCTGACATACATTAAAAGCATTTTCCTCGAATAAATGCTTTTGTAAATTAATATTAGCTGATAGTAATAATGAAATTGTGAAACACCATGAGAAATACTTAACAGGAAATAGAGTTAAAGAAAATTAAAATCTTAATTAAGAATATAAAACCAGGGACCAGTGAGATAGCTCAGAGGTCTATAGCACCTGCTAAGGCGAGCTTAGGCAGGCACCGAAGACCAAGGTTCCATTGCTGGCACCACATGTTATGCCAGACCCGCCCTCAGCGCAGGCTGAGCAGGCAAAAAAAAATAATATAAGACCAAACCTGAGCTTAACATTTGCTTAAATACTAAAAATTTTAAAAATTGTATGCATATGTTTGTCATACACATGTTTTGTTTAATTTCAGTCAGAAGCCTAATGGAGCTAAGCATAGATGTGATATGCACACAATTGTTTTAAAGTTGAGGTGTAATTTATATACAAACTGTTTAAGTACACAAATATCACTAGCTGTGGCATAATCAAGATGCTGGCCATTTCCCCAATCCCAAAAGTTCTAGGGTTCTCCACATAAATCATAATATTGTCTGTTAATAAAAATTAATTCTAGATATCCTGGGAAGGGTGAGTGTTGGTAAACGGAGCTGACTGACATAAAATACTTTCAGTGGCTATATGTAACTGACCCTTGAAGTCCTGTATAGAATAACTTTTCAAATAATACTCTTCATTTGGCTCGTGGTTACCACAGTCTTGTTAATAGTGTGGCAGAGTTCTTGAGGGATGTGAGGGAAAGAGAAGACACAACTTAGCATAAGGAATCTGTGTTTAGCCTTCAAAGAGGACAGATTGTAGCCAGTTTTTCAGAAGACTTCTGCAGTAATGGCCAGCTGTACAGACGATATAGGAAGATGTAACTCCCCACCTGAAAGATACCTGAGAAGAGTTCCTGTTCTCTAAACCTAAAGAATGAATTTTATTTTAGGAATAACGGAGGTTAAGAGCAGCGTATTTATTGAGGGAAAGAAAGCTTCTGTCTGAAAGAGGGACAGAAGGGGACCCAAGTCATCTGCCAAGGACCCTACCTTTTCCAGGAATTTTTATACAACAAAACAATGAGGTGAGGCAGGTCCAAGGTCCTATGTTCCAAGGGAAACATGGGAATTTGCAAGATGAGCATGAGGTAGGACAATACTATGGCCCACCACTATGATTACAAGCACAATTGCTCAGGTAAAATTGATTAAATCAAGATCAAATGCTGGGGGCAGGGAGGTGGCTCAGTAGAATAAGCGCTTCCCTGGAAAATGCAAGGGCCTGAGTTCAATTCCCAGTTCCACAAAAAAAAAAGGGATCAAATGGGGAAGCAAGTCAAGTAAAAAGCAGGCAGGAATATAGAATAGACTCTTATCCTATAGAAGGTTGAGTTAGTGACCCTGCCTTCCTCAAGCCGGTAGAGACCTATTTATAATATCAATCACAGCAGTTTATCTTTAGGGAGGTAAGCATTTGTGTGATCCTTTTTCTTGAGGTCTGGCCCACAACAGCAAGTGTCAGTCTCCCAGTGCAAAGTATCTCATCTTCCATACTGGCTCCTCCTAAGGGCCCAGCCCTGTCTGACTGCCTATAGTATGTCTATCTAATTCAGCTGCCCACAACAATGTGAACCATAAATCTCTGCACCCCAGTAGAGTTGATCCAAAGTTCACAGGAAAAACTTAAGAAAGTTGCAGTGTCCTTTTTGAAAGAAAAAATAAATGGTCACAAGTTCAATAATGTCTAAAAAAATTCCAATTTTTGCTTGGCTTTGGGGCACTGAGTTTAGAGACCTAAGAACATCAACAGAAAACAGGTGAATGAAATTGGTGTGAGCAAACACACCTTTGAGGAAGCAGCCAGAAACCAGAACCAAAGAAGCTGGTCACTCTGATGGCTCATATTCATTAGCAGGACATGAAGTGGACCTGGGCTTTGTGCCACACTTCCTTACCCCCTTACATAAATAAGGGTGAAGCCTCCTGCTGTGCCTCTGCTAAGACCCTGCCAAAGTAGGCACAGGAATGTTGAAAGACTAAAGAAAAATACTGCTGTGAGACAGGTCAGTTTTAAAGCTATGTTTGCTCATTCTACAGTTCAGAGACATCAGACTTACCTGCTTTTTCCAGTATTCGCCATGCCAGCTATTCCAGTTGAAACTGCATCTTGCTTTCTTAAGTGACTTAAACATAAGAGCAACAGAATTAACACACACATTAGGCAGAACTACAAATCAGAGATACTCGTTTCTTTTTGTCTAAACAAGGTAGCACAGAGGGACAGCTCAGTAGAATGAGTGCTTGCCTGGCAAGCACAAGGGCCTGAATTCAATCCCTGCTTCTGAAAAAAAAAAAAAAAAAAGAAAAGAAACTAGCTAGCACCTGAGCCAGCTTTCCTGCCTGCAATGTTTAAGTATTATTCCTTCTGTCTTTGTTCTTTAGAGCTTCATTTGGGATCTGAGCAATCTTCCATTCTTGGTAAATAACAACCTGTCATGGTGAAAAGTGCAGAGGTGGTTGGTCTGAAATGCAAAGTGTGCAGGCAGGCTGTGTTTTAGCAGACTTCATGAATAAGCAAGAGTGAAGTTCATCAAATTTTCCTGCAGTCAAACAGTATCTTGGCTATATGGGGAATAGAGATGTCTTGTTTTAGTATTTGTAAAAAGCCATGAGCCAAATTGAGGAGGGCCCCCCTCGCCCCCCCCCCCATAACTCTCCTTGAAAAAAGAGCAGTTGCCTCCATTTTTGGCTGTGCCTGACCCTATTGAATGCATTGATAAGTGCAGAGCTGGCTAGCTCCCTTCAATTAGCTTTAAGCAATGCATATTGGTCTAGCCAATGTGCTGGTGGTAGTCTTTGAAGAGGGCATGCATATTTTCTTGATAACCCCTGCTGCTCTTTAATATGCACCTGGTCAAAACAGGATGAAGAGTCAATGCACTATGATGTTGGCTGGGATCAAGCCTCAAGATAGAGGCTACGACTTCCTGGGCCTTGAAAGATTACACATCAGAGCTGAAGCACCAGACCCCAAGACATTAGATACTATTTCAATTGATTCAGATGACTCTCTGCATCCTCTGCATATTTCAGAGGTAGAGCCTCCTGTCTAGCCCAGCTCACCATACTCATCTACTTCCTGCCATTCTCCGTCATTCATCCCCTTGCCACTCCTCCTTTATGACTGAATAAAACCCAAATCTGGCCCTGGGTCCCTGGCTCCCCATAAGTATAAATATGCTTTAGTGTCTTTGCTTCAGATACATCCATCAGCATGGCTGAACTTAGGACTCCCTGGCTCCCCATAATTATAAACATGCGTTTGTGTCTATTCTCAGCATGGATTGCTCTAGAAGTAGTAGATTGGAATTAACTTGACAGGATTGCAATAGCTTATCCATGGGATTACAAATATAAACTTCATGGGCCAAGCCGAGGACCAGGAAAGGCCCTCTATACCAGATGATGTGGCACGTGATCATAATGCAATCTGGGTGGCTGAGGAGAGAGACTCTCAGGAAGCCTAATGGAATTCAGAACTATTGAGTATGTGTAACTCAAAAGATTTTCTTGAACTGGGTATGGTAGCCCATACCTATATCCTAGCACGTGTATGGGAGTTCAAGACCATCCTGGGCTACAAGATGAGTTCAAGACCAGTCTGAATTTCAGGGTGAACCCCTGTCTCAAAAAAGAGACAAAAGAAAAAAATTATTTACTGCGGTTGTTTCTTATTCTTACTATTAAGAAGTGGGAGTTTTTGTTTCCATTAAAAAGTAACCATCTCACTTCATCGGACTGTCTTCTTCAGGCTAATTTTGAGAGCACATGGATATTCTTTGTTTCCTGGTAAATAACCAACATTTATTTATTTTAGGATGCATGTGAGTGTGTGTGGTGTGTGTAGAAAAAGGAAATGAGAACTGAGAATGTAGCTCAGCAACACAGTACCTGCCTGGCAAGCACCAGGTCCTGAATTTGATTCCTGGTACCAAAAAAATAGAAGTGATAAAGGAAAGAGCCACAGTAATGGGGACAAGAGAACATTATTGCCTGACAAAACAATCTCCAATTTTTATTTGTAATTTCAAGAGAGGAAGATCAGCTGGCCAGTATGGTTCTGCTTTATCTTACATCAGCACTTACAAAATAGCAGCAGGATGCAGGGCGGGACCAGCAGTCATCAGTTTTTGTTTTTTTGAACATGCTTGGTACAAGATCTACAGGGCCTCACTGCACAGATCGGACTTGCAGTGATCCTCCTGTTTTTAGCCTCTCAAGCATTGGAATTACAGGTGCATGCCACCATGCCCAGTCTCATTTGCCATCTCAGTGCACCCTGGGGGTGGGGCCAGTACAGCAAGCCACGAACCAAACCCTGCTCACTGCACTCTTCCTAAACAGGCACTTTAGAATCAAATGAGTTTTGTGTGTTTTGGTTTTCTTTTGCACAGAAATTTAGAAATCTAACATATACAGCATTGTAATAGGACGGTCCTGTAACACTTTTTTTTTTCTTGTGTCTTCTTTTTTTCATTTATTACCCATTAAAAAAATTAAACAAAATAATTGTTTTTGTTTTATGTTTTATGTATTTGTTTGTTTTTGTCTTAAATCTGAAAACAGTATTGTTACTGGCAGCAAAGACCAGGGAAGCCTGGTCCTTGCTAGGCACCATCTTCTTGTCTGATTTTTTTCCTGAGCTCAGCCCATTTCCTCATTAGGTAAACATAAAGGGGGACCTGGATCCTATTATAAATGTCAGTGATCCCTCAGGATTGTTTTATTTGGGGGGGGGCACAGAACCAGGGATTGAACTCAGGCCCTTGCACTTATTCCACTGAGCCATCTCCCCCACCCCTCTCAGGATTGTTAATGCTGCCTTTATCCTCTACTTGGGCTCCTTCATTTCCTCTGTCATCTGTACATGCTAAAAATATAAGAAAATGCTGGGAGTAAGAACTAAGATTAACACAGGTATGTTGAATCCTTTCAGAAAAGAATCTAAATTCTCTCCCATAATGTCAACCTGTTTTGCAGTCCTTTTGTAAATGATCATGTGGTGTAGAATCAGTGACTATCATGCATGAATATGCAGATCAGACACCCACTGGAGTTCTTGGGACTGGGAGAGTGCTGGAGACAAGGTACTGCGCTCAGAATCAGGGAGGAGTTGGCACAATAAACAAAAGGAGGTGGCGGGGCAGAGATCGAAGCTTCAACCCTGGCCTATCCTGGGTCTTGCTATATTAAACCTGAGACACAGGGAGAAACAGCTGCTTTCAAACAGAAGTAAAAATTGAGTTTAGTACTCTACTCACTATAAATTGTGGTGATTATTTGTTAAAGACCATAAATATACACTTGGACCAAATGGGTCATTCACAGAATATTCTCCATTAACTTGACATAAATACTAATCCCTGAAGATTACATTGAACACTAATCACCTTGAATGTACAAGGACCTGGTGTAATCCTGAGCTGCATATTTATGTGTGGTAATTACCCCCATGGTAGCCAAGGCAGGCTGATCCTTGCCATGTAAGCAATAATGTGACTGCTGGAACAGGGATGGGTTTTCATCTCTCTTCTTCACCCCTCCGCCCTTCTTCATTCCCATTTTGAGTTTAATTAAAACTCTTTAGAACTTGGCTGTTTATCAAGAGGGCAAAGCCACTCCTAAAATGCTGATAGACTCCTCCATTTCTGCCTGCTGGGTCAGTTCATTAAGGGCTATGATTTTTATATTACATCCATGGAGGCCAGGCCACAGGCCAGGAAAGCCTGCTAGCCAGGAAGCAGAATATACCCCAGCAAGTAAAGCAATTTGCCTTCTGCAGTGTTTTGATGATTAATTTAAATTTCGTTTTCTGGTACTGCTTATCAAACCCAGGGCCTTCACATTAAACTATATCCTCAGACCTTTTTCATTTTTTTTATTTTGAGGCTGGGTCTTGCTAAGTCACAAAGTTGTCCAGGCTGAGTTTATACTTGTGATCCTCCTGCCTCAGCCTCTCTGAGTGTTGGCATTACAAAAACTGCCAGGCCTGGCATGAATTTTGTTGTTCGTTTTGTTTTTGAGACAGGGTCTTAATATGTAGTTCAGGCTGCCTCGAACTCATTATGTAGCCAGGCTGACTTTGAACCCTGAACAATCTTTCTGCTTCACCTTTCCAAATGCTGGGAGGTTACAGGCATATGCCACCACACCCAGCTTGAATTTTAAATTTTAAAGTAATACTTCTATCTAGGGCTGGCCAAATAGCTCAGTGGATTAAAGCACCTGCAAACAGGCTCAGGGGCGGGGATTCAATCCCCGGGCCTACTGTGCCGACCCCACCACTGGGGCACGCTGAGACGGTGATTGAGACTGGGCCTGGTGGCGTACACCTGTAATCCCAGCTCCTGGGAGGCTGTAAACTATGCATCCCCTCTAGTAGTAAGACCCTGAACACCCTGTAGACCCTTCCCTAAAAATACCAACTAAAAAAAAAACCAAAAACTTCTATCTCATATCTGTATTGTGCTTATGTTATTTCTTAAGTTTTGCCTATTGTAGTAGAGAACTTGCTAAATTACATGCTTCACACACCTCCTTTACTATTCTAATCCAAGTGTTGGTAGACCCCAATTTTGAATCATATCACAATATTTAATTGTTATTATAGTGTCACTAAGTAATGTATTACTCTAAGTAATGTATCACTGCAATCACTATGTTTGAATGTTTCTGTCATCCCCAAATTCATTGATAGAAATCTTAATCTCTGAGGTAATGGTGTTAGGAGATGGGGCATTTAGTGGGTGATTTAGCTCATGAAAGTGGAGCTCTCATGAATGGGATCAGAGCTGTTATAAAAGGGGACCCCAGAGAGTTCCTGTGACCTCCTGACTCATGAGGACACAGAGAGAAGACAGCATCTCTGAACCAGCACATGTGCACTCACCAGAAGCTCATCCTGCCAGAATTGTAAGAAATAAATTTTGATCATTTTTCAAACACCCAATTTTGCTATACCATCTCAAGTGGATAAAAGTGATAGTTACAGCAATTCTATTTCCTTCCTCTTAAAATCATATCTTTTTCATGTGGATATATACTCATCACTGAACCAAGAGATCCAACAGATTTATCACTCTATGTCTGTAAATAATTTTTCACATTGTCAAGCACAGTTCCAGACTCCTGCCTCCCCGGCCCATTTCTCTCTTGGAGATGCCATTGTGCAGCTGTCTACACAGCCCTAGTTCTACTACACAGTGGGTAGTGTTTGGGCCAGTGCCAAGCTGCCATCCTGTAACTTCCCATTGCTGTTTGCTTAAAATAGATTCCTACTTTATAAATTTCATTTTCATGTCCTGGTGCCTCATTTGACTGGTATCATTCAATGGTTTCTTCAGTCAGATTGGCCAGTGGTCTCTCTTTTGTTTATTTTTTCCAACAATCAGCTCTTAAATTAATTGATTCTTTGTATGGATACTTTATTGTCAATTCTATTAGTCTCTTTTCTGATCTTTGTAATTTTCTTCCTTGTACTTGCTTTGGATTTGGGTTGTTCTTCTTTTTCTAGGGCCTTGCAGTGCTTTGGTAGGTTATTCGTATGGGTTCACTCTGGTGTACACATTCACAGATATCATCTCGTCTCTCAGGACTGCTTTCATTTTGGCCCACCACTTCTGGTACACAGTACTGGTATTATTGTTTGATTCTAGGCACTGTTTCATTTTTGTCCCCTTTTTATTGTGACCCATCATTAGTCGAAGAATGTACAGCGGTTCTTCTATTCACAAACTCAATTCTTTCCACGACTCTGGTCACAAACTGAATTGGTCAAAACTGAATCAGATTCAATGGATTTAGTGCAATGTTAGTGCCGTGGGGAAACTTGATTCAGTTTGCAACCATTTCCATCCATCATTGTGTTTTGCCTTTTCATCCAATCAGGCAACTGTGTGGAACTGAGACCTTTCACTGTACTGTTTATACAAATACAGAAGAGTTCTTCCTTTGTATCCCCCTTTTCTATTGTTTAGTCCTGTCAAAGATAGGTGTTCTATTGTCATTCAATTATTATAGGTGCCTGAATTCAGTGAAACATTCCAACACAGTCCAGCAGTCCACAATAATACTGGGTTATCTAAAGAAGTTGTTGACTAGGGCGATTTACAGCTCGGCTTATTATGGCCTTATTTTATATACCTCGTTTTTATACTTTTTGCTGGATGGTTAAGACCAAGATAAAGCAAGACCCATACAACAAAAAATGTAACTTTTTTCTCTGATGAGGTCAGTCAAGTCCCCTCAGGGTCTATCCTGTAACCTTGTACCTCACTCTATAGATCCTTTGTCAGTGTCAGTCATGTGGATTGCTTGACCAGTTTGCTCTCTATGAAAGCCTGAGAGAAAGTCTCCTCTCCATGTGACCCTCCCCAGGCACACTATGGATCATCAATCACATTTTTTCAGGGATTTTTATAAAGCAAATTCATAATATGAGGCGAATCCAAAGTGAGAAAAATGGGAAATCACATGGTAGGCATAAGGTGGGACAAAACTGTGGTCAACCAATAAAATTACAAGCATAATTGCTCAGGTAAAATTGTTTAAGCCAGGATCAAATGGGAAAGTGAGTCATATAGCAAGCAGACATGAATTAGGACTTTTTCTTTAGGAGGTTGGGTTAGTGGCTTTTTCTGACTTTATCAAGGTGATTGATACTTATTTAGAATACCAATCCCTGTTGTTCATCCTTATGAAGTATGTAGGTGCATTTGTTTGATCTTTTCTTTTGAGGCCCACAGCAGAGTTGCCTGTCTCCCACAGTTGTGTCTCATCTACTGCATCAACTCTTTGTCCAGGGCTTAGCTCTATCTGCTAACCTACAATATTTCTACCTAACTTAGTTGCCTACAGCATCACAAGTTGACCACCAGTGGGCAATCCACCTCAGTCCACTGCTTGTCAGTTTGATCACCATACACATTTCCTTCCATAGTCTCTAGTAGCAGATTTGTGATAAGTTAGAATCTCTTGGTCTATTCAGATTTGTATTAACTTAATAATTATATATGTACAATTCTTACTGCCCTCATTTCTGCAACTAAAGCAAAGTATTCAAAGGGGAAGCAAAATTCAAGGTTAAAACAACATCACTTTGATTAATGAACCTGATTACAAACATATATCTAAAAACTACATCACAGTTACGTTAAAAAAAAATATTACAATCACAGTCCTTGTTTCCCATTAATATTTAAGAGGGATTGGCAAGATGTGAAAACAGAGATCTCCTACATTTCAAATATACTCTTGTATTCAGGCAAAAGGCTTGAGCTTATTTTCCTATTGTTCTGGTCTTTTGCATCCTTGCAATGCAAAGCGAGATCCTCTAGAATCAGCCCCCTGGCCAAATGTTTCAAATGACTCTGCTGGTTCTTTTTGTGTTTTTTTTTTTTTTTTCCATAATTATATTGAGAAACAAATAGCAAGGAAACAGTTTCAAATCAAATTAGTAGGACAGTTTCAATAATTAACACATTGCATATTGTTTTCTTAGTGGTAATTGTTGCACAAGGTGCAGACATGATATTCTATTTACAAACACTATTAGAACAGATGCCTCTATTCACTGAATTAAGAGAATATAGCTGTATATCTATCTTAACTATTTTGAATATACAAATACAAAATGTTCATTCATTTGTATCTCCTTTTTTGTTTAGCTTTGTCAATTAAATATTATAGGTATGTGAATTCAGCAAAATATTCCCAAAATCCAGTAGTCCATAATAGTATTGGGTTTTCTGTATGTCTGGCAGTGTCAGAAGTTGTTGACTTGAATCTTTTACAGCTCAGCACAATTATGGTTTTACTTCTCATACTTGGTTTAATACTTTTCTGCTGGATGGTTAAGACCAAGATAAAGCAACACCTATGTAACAAGAATTATAGCTTTTGTATCTGATTAAGATCAGTCAAATCCCCTCAGGATATATCCTGAGACCCTGTACCGTAGTTTGTTGATCCTTTGTCTGTGTCAGCTATGTAGATGAGTCACAGTCATTGTTTGACCAATTTGCATTCTGTGAAAGCATGACAGAATGTTTGCTTTCCAAGTGACTCTCCTTAGGCACACTCTACATCCTCGATCACTTTCCTCTTTGGCCCCATAATCTCCTTGATCAGAAAATTTGGGACTAACTGAGTTACATGATGTTACAGTACAGGTTCTCATATGTCCTGAGTCTTAATTGACCTTGAAAGGCTAGCGATAAAATGTTGGCTGTCCTTGTGACCCTCCTTTTTTTCTAATTTTTGGTCTGCAAACTTAGGTTGTTAACCCTCCAGAAGCGAAGCTTATTGTTATTAATGTACATCCTAGGCTGCTGAGCTTAACCTACTATCTGTCTGAATATCAAACATCTTAGGCTTAACATGGAACAGGTATTTTTCATCACGTATTGATATGTTAAACTTTAACTCCCTA